>JAHRHZ010000077.1:1010105-1057978 GCA_024137785.1 Ginglymostoma cirratum | reverse complement strand
AATCCGAGATAACAAGGTGTGGGGCTGGATGAACACAGCAGGCCAAGGTAAAAAGGGAATTGGCTTTTAGTGCTGGTACAGGTCAGGGAAAAATTTATTCTGAATGAGTTATTCTGAGCAACTAAGTAGGCAGCACAGAGGCATGCAGGGTTAGCGTGTCGGGAGTTGAGTGAGAGCATACGAAGGAAAATATTGTAAGCAATGGTGGTACAGCGTGAGTAGAGCAGTAGCAGAGTGTGAGAAAATTTACTAGGATTCACGGAGAGGAATTTTCTACAAAGCGCAATGAAATTGAACTAGCTAAAAAGAAAATGTATCATTCAATCCCTTAATAGTTTGAAGATTTCTATCCAAACTCTTCTGACTTACAAGTCCCATAGCTAGAAACCTCCTCCACTAAGGTGACTGGGTCCCCTGAGTTGAACTAGAAAAGTACTTGGTTCTTCAGCTATGAAAAAATTATTCTCTTCTGAACTGAAACTTCAGCACAGAATTTATGTGCTAGAGGCTGAACTAATAGCACCGTAAAGCATCAGGATCGTTGGTACTTGGAGGCAGTCACACAGCTAAAGATAGGATCTTCTGATTTGATTAGTGATCAGGGATGAGGGTGTAACTCTGAGTGTGGCAGGTAGGGGGACACAGAGGGCAGGAGTGTCAGCCTCTGCAATTATCCATTAGGTTTGATGTTCTCTTAGCCTGTTTGAAGGTCAGCAGGGTGGATGTGCAAACTAACCATGGCACATGAAGCCATTCAAGCTGGGAAAACAACAAAGAGCATAGTAGCTGTAGGTGACAGTAAAGTCATCATAGCCCCAGAGAACAACAGGGCTGCTCTCTCAATACAGACAAATGACTAGTGGTGGCTTAACCTGAGTGTCACCATGCCTCAGATGAGGCGCAAGGTTGAGAAGGTTGGGTCTTCATGATAATCTGTAGGTATACTGAGGTTCTCTGCAGGGCAGAGAGACAGTCCAGCCGGCTGTGTTGCCTGCCCGGTGCCAGAGCAAGGGACATAAGCGGAGTCCTGGAAAAGAAAACTGTGGTGGAATAGGGAAGATCACTATGTTCCAGCATAAGCTTTCTGCTATTATACTTTATGCTTTGGCTAATAGACGTTACCAGGAACAGTACCCCAACTGTGGACATCCATTAATGCGGAACTGAACACCAGTCATCTGTTGAAGACAGTAAGGACAGCAGATACTGGAAGCTAGAGTCAATAAATGCAGAGCTAGAAAAACACAGCCAGTCAGACAGCATCCAAGGGGCAGGAACGTCAACATTTCAGAAGTTCTGATGAAGGGTTTCGGCCTGAAATATTGACTTTCCTGCTGTTTGGATGCTGTCTAACCGGCTGTGTTTTTCCACCTCCACATTTATTGACACCAGTCATGTGTTATAGGGTCTTTAATTCGGAGTACAATTAAAATTTTTATGCACTAATTATTGGGCAAAAAAAAAAAAGACTCATTCATCTGGAAGATAGAATTACACAACATTTGTAAGCAGTTCATTCTTAAATTGCATAAATGGTCATGGGTAATACTCACATGTTGCAATGACATAAACAGCTCCTTTCAGCATATACTTCAGCTCCTTCTCCCTTGCCACTTCAATAGCCTTGACAAATATGCCTTCCCAGCTGTAAAGCTTCAAAAGCTGGAAGACAAAAGAAATAAAGGTTAAATAAGAATTTTATTGAAAACTATTTGTGTAACTCTTCCTAACGTAAAAGTTGACAAAGACAAGCCAGTACGAGGCAGTTGAAAGAAAGAGCAGCACACACAAAATCAAGAACAAAAACAAATTTGCTGGAAAAGCTCAGTAGGTCTGACAGCAGCTGTGAAGGGAAAAACAGTTAACATTTCAGGTCTGGTGACCCTTCCTCAGAACAGACAAAATCAAACAGGTTTGAGTGGCAGCAGACTGCTCTTGGTACAGAATAATTACTTAAAGCCTTCACTCATTCCTTAAATAATTTAGTGATAAATCATTACCACACATATCAAGAAACAAACCCAAGGCACAGTTCTAATAATTTAGGAAAGGGAATAGTTACATTCTACATCATCTGGCTTCGTCAATTTTCTTCCAAAATTAAACTTAACAATGCAACAAAAGTGAGACTCTTTAAGAACAATGCATGCAAAAAAGTTGCATCTTCAAATAATGATAGAGTTTACATTTATATAAAGCCTTTCACAAACTCAAGATGTCCCAAAATGCTTTTACAGCCTATGCAGAATTGTAATAATGCAGCAAATAATACTTGCAACACAAGATCTTGACGAAGGCCAAATAAACCAATGACAAAAAAAACCTAAAATGGTGTTAAGGCAATGGGTGTGGAATAGTGTGGGACAACACCCTCCTCTCTTTTAATAATACCATGAGCTTTTTAATTTGTGCAGAAGAGGACTGACTGGGCCTTGACTGACCTTCTCATCCAAAACAAAACACTGTAATAGTGAAATTCTCCCTCAGTACTGCACTGAAGTGTCAGCCTAGATTATGTGCCCAAGACTTTCTGATTTAGGGCAAAAATGCTATCACTCAGCCTAGGAGAGCATCTTAAATACAGCACAGAAACACTTTCAGAGATAGTAGGAACTGCAGATGCTGGAGAATATGAGATAACAAGGTGTAGAGCTGGATGAACACAGCGGGCCAAGCAGCATCAGAGGAGCAGGAAGGCTGATGTTTCGGGGCTAGACCCTTCTTCAGAAGCACTGTTTGGCACAGAAGCAAGCTAAACATTTGTTGCAAGAATGATGCATTGTGCAGAAAGACAGAGTAAAAAATTCAACTTTACTTCAACATCTGACTGCACAAAGCTATTTTACTGGATGAGTCATTAGACAGTGTCCAGCTCAAAGGCCTCAATAACTATACAACAGCTTTTCATAGGGCCCTTGTGGTGGACTGGTAGTGTCCCTATTTCTGAGGCAAGAGGCCTGGGTTCAAGTCCCACGTTCTCAAGAGATATATAATGACAACTGTGGACAAGATGATTAAAAACTATCTACAACATTTCCAGAGAACATATAAACCAGAAAAGTCAATCAAGGGATTTTAAAAAAAGCATCAGAAGCAATTTTGTCCCTGACTTTCTGGAAACAATCGAATAGAAAAGCATTCTCCTTTTACACCTCTGCAGGAATAAAAAAATCTACAACTGTGAAGACTGAATCATTGGTTTCTCACTGCATGCATTCAACTCAACACAGGCTTCAAAGCGAAACTGAATGCAAACTGTTTCGCTGTGTACCTTGTATTGTCACACTCTGCAGGGATACTGCACAATAATTCAAGTCCCATTATTCCTGAAGTCATCCCAAATGTGAAAATTAGATTAACCACTGGAATTGCCAAATTCTACCTAACTAATGTCACATTGAAGCCACGTAGCCAGTTGGAGCTTTTGCACACTAACAGACTAATGTCCAGTTAAAGAAGTTATTGCTGCATATAGATCTCAGATGTCCACACAAGGATAGAAATAACTATAGGGAATGCAGTGCCTGTTTAATGTGAGTTAAAAGCACGTGCACACGGGCATGCATAACTTTCAACGGAGGAGGTTGTAGACCACACATACATGGTCTCCAGAAGGAGCTTGCCGTTTAGAAGGCAGGCTGCCTCCTTTGAAATCAGATTGTAGAGTCGCTAGTGTCTGGAACCTGGAATGAGCACATTAGTCCAGGTTAAGAGCAACTGAGGCCATTTTATTTGGATAACCAGGGTAGACCTTTGGAGCAAAAACAAAGTTGCTGGAAAAGCTCAGCAGGTCTGGCAGCATCTGTGAAGGAGAAAACAGAGTTAACATTTCAGGTCCGGTGACCCTTCCTCAGAACAGAGGGTAGTCCTTTGGAGAGCTGAGGTCCACATGCAGATATGTTCTCAAGACAACTTGGGATGCAGGACCATATGGGGAATTCAGGTGATCTTCGAATTTGGTACATATGGATAGGATTGTGCACAATGTCCCAAAAATGCCATTTTTCTGATTTCATACGTGGGAGTTGCTAGCTTGACCAGCATTTATGTCACATCTGTAAATGCCACTGAACTGACTGACTTGTCAAGCCCAGTCAACAAGTCTCAAAATGTATACCTTTGAGAGTGCTTTTCTCAATACAGAATATTATAAAATAAAACAAATTCTAAAATTTGTGGGGTTTTTTTCCAATGTGCTTGAATACAAGCTGTTCCAGTACAGCTACAATATTGACATCTACCGACAATGTAGAAAATTGCCCAGGTATGTCCTATACACAAAAAACAGGACAAGTCCAACCCGATAAATTGCTGTTCCATCAGTTTATTCTCAATTATCAGAAAGTGATGAAAGGAGTCATCAACAGTGCTATCAAGCAGCACTTACTGAGCAATAACCTGCGCAGTGAAGCTCGGTTTGGGATCTCCTAGGATCAACCAGCTCCTGCGGAGTAGGACACATAGGATTGAAATAAGAAGAAATTTCTTCATTCAGAAAACGGCGGGCTTGTGGAATTCTCTATCACAGAAACCAGCTGAGGCTAAAAACATTGAATGTTTTCAAGAAGGAGATATGTGCAGTTCTTATGGCAAAAGGCATCAAATGGATGGTGAGAAACTGAGAACAGGACACTGAATTGGATGATCAACCATGATCATACTGAATGGCAGAGAAGGTTTGAAGGACCAAATAACCTGCTGCACTATTTTCTAAATGTTTGTTGACGTAAGTAATTAAGCACAAAGGGAAATGTTTATTTTCATAAGGAAATAGTTGAAGCAATTTTAACGTACAAAATATCAATTAGGTTGTATCTTTTTCAATAGTGACAGAAATGCACTAATAACTTTATTCTGTATCACGATGCGTCCTGATTAATGCACCCGCTGGATAATAGGCAAGTTGCTATCGTGAAGGTGGAGCAAAGTGGGCTAGGTGGGAAGTACCAGTTGGTACAGTTGACATGGGTACTATAAAGTGCTATGGAGTAATCGTGAACATGTGGGAATGAGGGGCTGCAGGAGTGGCACGGGGTTTTGAAGTTTAAGGAGATGGACCACAGGAGGTATTAGGGGCCTTAGGAGATTGATAGATGGGCATGGGGCTCTACAAGGGATGAAGTGCCATGACAGGTGGTGACAGGGGCATAGGTTGGCCCGTATGTGGCATAGAGAGAGTGAGGAGAGTAGAGATAGGAGGAGGAGGAATATTTTTTGTGTACAAAGGTCAAAAATATAAATTAAAACAGTGCTGGAACACCAAGACAGACATTGGCAACTGTCAGCCTCTTATAATTCTCCCAGCGTTACTGGACTGACTCACAATCCAGCTCGCACTACACCCTTCTACCCCAAACTGAAAACTGGCTGGGTGGGTGGGCATTTTTAAATTTCCAGTTCATAGTTCCAGATTTCTCCTGACTCTGCACACTAAAACTGGGGGCTCTGTTTGTTCACACAATAGCAAATCTTGGAGGAAGTGTAATTGGTAATTCAATGCTAGCCAAGTACTGCAATCCTCTTTATTCTTTACAATAGTAAGTTTTACTTGACTTTGAAAGGAAACTGATAGGCAATGCTCAAATAAGAAGCTATTATTCTAAAAGATAAATTTACTGAAGCTCTCAATAAAACGTAACATTCTACAGCATGGTCTATTTTGGTATTACATGGATCCTGTAATTCTCAGAATATTGTAATCAGACTTGATTCAACACAAGGAACGAGTACTGATATACTATGCACAATAATTCAGAGTCTGAATTTCAAGAATTTCCCTAAAAGGGCAAAACAATAATAAGCCACAATGTATTAATTCTATGAATCCCACTTTCAAAAACGCTGATTATGCATTGTGAAACAGTTGTAGAAAATACACAATTAGCTATTATTGGGACTTTTAGACAATACATGACTTGTTCAGCACATTTGGCCAGATAATTTCCATGTAGACTAAATAAATCTCAAGACAATCTGGCATTCTGTTAGTTTGAATACCGTTCATCAGCAGTGTAATCTCCTGAATTTGATTTACAGTTTCATGATAGTTTAATCTGGGGATACAAATGCAAAACTAAATGCAAACTCCAGAGCACTACAAGCTAAAATGTTTACTAACCACATTGTTTAAGAAACCTGTATTGTTATTAGCTTTGAAATTTCACAACTTAGAACTGAAAGCATTCATCACATTGCACATTTCACATATTCTATCCTTAAAGGCATATCATAAAAACATTAATGCTATTAATATAGTATAACGAGTTAAAGAGGAGAGATGACCAACTGGAGATCTTGCTCCAAACTGCTACACAATGAATATCATTGCTGAGAAGTCTGTGCATGCAATTAAGAAAATCGGTTGTTACATTCATGTGAAGAATGGCTATTTACAGAAAGTAACCACAGAGCTGCAGATTCCATCCTCGATAACAGCCTTCAGCAAAAGATGGAAGTTAAAGGAAGTAAAGGACGTTTCACTAGGTTCAACGTCATCTCAGCATGAGAGATGCACAAATTCAACATTTGCAGAGGGATTTTTGGAACATAATACACAAAAGTGAAGGTCACGAAATTAATAAATTTATCCAAACTGAAATTATCTTACAACTTGGCAGGTTGGATATTTCAATATGTGGAAGCACTGCTGTACTCTTTTGCTGTTTAGGTCCAGATTTTCCATAGCTATCCACATAAACCATTGATATTAAAGTGTAGTTCTCAAACAGGAATGCTATCTCATTGCAACAGAGAAACATATGTAGAGAAACTTCAGAATTACTTTCCAAAAGCATCAAGAAAGTTGAGGTTCTTTTTCTAAAACAACAGTAAAGAAGTGCTTAAACTTAAGAATTATAAATGTAAATATTGATAGATTACTTGCATAGCAAAAACTGTGACACACATTTAAGGCAGTCAAAAAAAAATCAAGGGACATTAGGAAAAAAATTACTCAGGTGGTTAGAATTTGACCTTTTCTGGTGGAAACTGTTACAAAATAAAGCTCACACATTATTTTAATGGTGATTACATCACTACTGTTTTAATGTAAAATTAAACCGTAAAGAGTTGCACAGGGTTAGCTTGGTTGGCCGATTGAAAAATACATTGATTTGATGAGTTGCAAACAGTAAATATTCTGAATGAATATAAGAATCTAGACAACAGCAAAATCAATTTAATGTGTTGAAAATATATAAATGACAATGCAACAAACTCAAATACAGATCACACTGTAAATGAAATGAAAAACTGGAACAGAAATAAGGAACAAAAACAGAAGTTGCTGGAAAAGCTCAGCAGGTCTGGCAGCATCTGTGAAGAAAAAAAAATCAGAGTTAATGTTATGGGTCCGGTGACCCTTCCTCAGATTTCTATAGAACAGAAATAAGTTGGATGATACATATACATGGGCAGAAGAAATGGTTCTGTGGGAAAACTTGTATCAAATAAGTCAAATACTACATACAGAAGAAAAATAGGCAACAGGCATGCAATGTGTGTTATTGAAGTAGCTGTGGATGTATTTAGATCAGATCTAGGAAGTGTGCTGACTTGTACTTAAAACAGCCTTTTTTTTTGTATGATGCTCCTTTAAGACCAAAGTGAGCAGCTGAGTATTCTGATCTGGTTTCCTGATTACAACATTATTAGGTTTAGAAGCATGCAAAGTTCTTTCTGGATGAAATGGTTTTCTGTTTAGCAGTCTTTAGTCAGAACCTACTATTAAATCAGGTCCCTGCAAATACAGCAGAAATACAAATGAAGAATTTTGCAGCTGTGTTGTATTTATTAATGAACAGAGATGAAGACAGGAAAGAAAAAGGGTCATGGATTAGACAAACCCTTTAATGCTGTTTCAGAAGAGGTGAGAGAAGGAAATCCCTGGGGTTCCAGAGTTTTGATTCAAGTTCCAGGACATTGATCCAGCAACAGTGAAGGAAATTACAACGTCAGGATGTGGACAAAAGCTTGCAATTGATGGTGTTCCCTTGTCTTTCCAGGTGGTAGATGTCATGGGTTTGGAAGGTGATGTTGAAGGATGCTCGATGAGTTACTGCAATGCATCTTTCCTTGTTAAGCATGGGATAAAAAAGTTATTGGGGTAAGCAGGAATGCAGTTTTGAGATTACAATTTAATCATTGTGAATGAAAAATGCATGAGTAACTTTTCACCAATTAATCAACAAGGTCAATGAAGGATTTTGCAGCTGTGTTGTATTTATTAATGATTTGTTTGCAAGACCATAGATATAGGAGCTAAAGTTGGTCATTCATCTGATTGAGTCTGCTCTGACATTCAACGAGCTCAGGACTAATCTGATAATCCTCAGCTCCACTTCCTGTCTTTTCCCCCATAAAATTTGATTTCTGTATTGATTAAAAATCTGCCTCTCTCAGACCTGAATATACTTAATGACCCAGCCTCCACAGCTTTCTGCTGTAAAGAATTCCACAGACTCACTACTCCTTGAGAGAAGAAATTTCTCCTCATTTTGGTCTTAAATGTGCAACCTCGAATTCTAAGATTATGCCCTCTGGTCCTAGACTATCCCAAAAGGAAGTACAACCTTTCTACATCTACCATGTTGTGGTCAGGTCACCAAGAGCAGAAATGGCTATGATCTGCAATGGTTAAGAGCTACAATCAAGCATGCTGGGAATTTTGGTCAAGTTAGTTTAAACCTGACCTAGAAGATAGCCAAGCTTTCCAAAGTTTAAACCTCACGAACCATGTTACAATAAGTTACAGTATTTTTATTGAATCAACCATGAACATCATATGTCCTGAAAGGGCAAGAAAGCGCACATTAAAATCTAAAATCAACATAGAAGCTAAAATGCCAATGTACTGCCATTATGCATGCTGAAAGACTTTTCCTGAGCAAGTAGCACTCTGAAATAGAACCTACGAGCGACCATTTCAGGGTATAACAAATTTAGATAGGTTGTTCCAGATCACCAATTCCTAAGCAAACTGATCTCAACATCATGGGATGTTCTATCTGGTAAATACCAGCAGTCCAGCAGTAGGAGGACTGCCAGGATGTACAGATTTTAAAATAGTCACAATTCATTACATTCAAACCACACCAACTGTGACAGAACAAACTACATGCCATATTTGAATCAATGATCTGTCAGGACATAACTCTGATGTGAGGTACATGTCAAGTACAAGGATGATTATGTCTGACATGCAGAACAGATTCCCCAACCACACAAAGACCAAGATATTCCTCTTGATATAAACAGTGCAGCTCTTAGCTACCAAGTTGAGGACATTCAAGGTTGATCTGTTACAGAGCCAGTATAGACAGTTGCAATTGACAACTGCCACAATAAGCAACTATTAGAGTTGCAAAATGTCATTATCCAGGGGTCGCCTGACAGTAATAAAGAAGTATCTGAGAAGATTCAATCATTTTGGACACATAGACAAATTTAGTGTATTACCATAAATCAGCTTAAAGGGCAAATAATTAATTCATTAGCAGCAGCGTGTACCATCTACAAAACACAGTTTTGGACTCCTTATCTAAGGAAACAAACATTAGGATTGGAGACAGTCCACAAAAGGTTCACTAGGTTGATTTTGGATATGAAGAGATTTTATGAGTAGAGGTTGAATACGTTGGCCTTGGGCTCATTGGAATTTAGAAGAACAAGAGGAGACCTGATTGAAACACAAGATTTTCTGGGGACACGACAGGGTGGGTGAACTCTACCATGAATCATATTTTATCCCAAACCCATTGATTCTCAACTTCATCATACCACATTCAATTTACAAGTAATGCACAATGATAATCACTGTTTGGAAACTTGTATCATTTTATCGATATACGCAGAGCGATCATGTATCCATGTTAAGGTATCATAACATTTCTATCCTTGTGGACAAGAATAACTGACATAAGGTTCCTCACCCACTTCAGGGAAGAGGCCACTGAGCTGAACTGTCAAGTAAACAAGGGGAAAAACGTGTTGAAGGTGAGATTGAACATGAACAGTGATCTCATGAGAAAGGCTCCAAACTGCTACTGTTTACTGCACATCAAGCATCAACAGTTAATGAAACTTTGGGTAAGGATGGCAACTCACAACACTAACAAAACTATGTTTACCTCTGTAGCCTCTGGAACACAGAGCCATGCGAGGGTCATAGGAGGGAAAAAACCCCAGTCCCCAAGCCCATCTCTCCCAGGCCTATAAAAGATACCTCAGAGGAGAAACAGCCTAGACCAATGAAAGGTGCCCCCAGTGGGTAACCAATTAGAGTAGGCTCAGGGTCACATACCCATGAGCACAGCAATGGAAGAGACCCACATCTGGAGGAAGAAGGGACAGCTGAGGTTCCAACCTCAGAACTGCTGGAGAACTGAACCTGGCCAAATGACAAGCTACTGGAGTCAGCCATTAAATGTGCTGATTGAAAGGATAAGACAAGCAGTGAAATATCCAGTGGATGTGTCAGAAATCTTGCACAGATTGGAGCAAAGTTTAGAAGAGTCTGTCCAAGTTCTGTCTGATGCTATGGTAACATAGCTACATAAGAAATAGAGCAGAAATTCCCTGGATAGCAGGTGCACACATATAAGAACTATTATCTGCTGTCACAAATAGGCTGGACTTGAGGGTGTGAATCCCATTGCTTTCCTGGAGTCTGGCTGAATAATGACATGGAGATCAGACCACCATACGGGAACGGGTGATTGTCACTTGCACCAACAGGTACCCAGCAATAGCTGCAAATCCCACAGCTCAAGCAGCTTGGTTGTCTGGGTCCATAGTAAACGGAACATGCTGAATTGTTTTTCTGCAAATAGGACATCAGTAACCTCACAAACGCACTTATTGACTGATAGCTAGGGGTTTATGTTGCATCTCCAGTTAAGTTTTGAACAGAGCCAGTGATGAGGAAGTTCAATGACGCTGTGATGGTCTGATTCACAGGCACAGAATTTCCTCCCAAGCCGAACAACTGCAGACCTGCTTGCAGGTGGTGACAGGTGTAATTAACAGCTAAACTTGTCCTGCAAAGATGTCCCCGGAGTGTCCTTCATTCTTCCAGAGGTAGCTAAGCTGCCTTCAGTACACCTTTTCTGTAGACTGGCTCGATACCGCTGAAGACCACTGCTTTCCTCTTAATGTGCCGCTTGTTTGTCTACAGCTGCAGCCCCCTCCAACAAACCCCAGAGCCTCCTATCTCGGATTCTGCTGTTGTTACTCGCCCCTTCTCTGCCTTCTTCGTCTTATTGATGTTAAGACATTTGCTGAGTTAATTGGTTCCAACATCTGCCATAGAATTACAGATTGGAGAAGAAAAGGAGGAAGATGGTGCGTGCTCTGCATATGTCATTTTGTCACCTGTACAAAGAACGATTACCATCACCCATTACTGGTTCTCCCTCTTCCTGATGCTGATAAATGCAAGATGTTTAGGTCATTATCTCAGCATTGCATGCATTTACCAAATAACATCTGAATCTATTTGATCTTCATTAACCCCTGCAATGCAGCACTTGCACATTCAAAGGTTTAACCTGCAGAACAGTTTCATTGACAAGTAGTTGACCCTCATATGCATGGACGTGTGAATTGTCCTGTACAGATGGCTGCGCATTAAGTCCTCTCACCCATCTTAACCTTCCATCTGTCAGTCCTGCTGGTAAGTTGTCCTGAGAATGACTGGAAACTGGAAGGTAGTTGTTTCCAGTTTTTATATCTTAATCATCCTTAAATGTGCAGTGAGGAGCTAAACAACTGCACGCACAATAGCTTTTAGCAGTTAAGTTTTAATACCTTCATTTGGATATGTGTATTCATTATACTTGTAAACACATCGGGGACTCCCTCATTTTGCACCACACGTTGAAGAAAGATGGTGCTTACTAATTTTAATTTCAACTCATTCACTCTCTACTATCTCCCTTTCAAACATACTTTTCGCCTCCATAATTTTTCACCTCATATCTTCCTGTTCTTCTTCAACTACTCCTCTTTGACTATCAACCCTTTGATTATCTCCCTGGATATTTCTGGTCTTCCCCCTATCCCATTCCTATTGATATCCCCAAGAGTGTGTGTTCAGCCTTCAGCCCTAATATGAAGTCTTTATTCAAGTTTTAGCAAAGATTTGGAGCTCAGGTTGTGGGTGCAGCTGTTGACGTGCTCGCCGAGCTGACTTGTTTGCATTCAAACATTTCGTCAACATGCTAGGTAACATCATCAGTGAGGCCTCTGATGAAGCGATGTTGTTCTACTCCACTTGGAAATTATACTGTCTGTCCATTATGGTGAGTAGTGTCATTTCTGGTTTTTGTTCTGTATGTGTTCGTATATGGGGTCCAATTCTATATGTTGGTTGATTGCACTACGGGTTGAGAACCATGCCTCTAGGAATTCCTGTGCGTGTCTATGTTTGGCTTGGACTACTAAAGTTACGTTGTTCCAGTTAAACTGAAGGCCTTCAATGTCTGAGTGTACTGATATTAAGTGTATTGATATTCATCTGCAAGTGCCTGCTAAATAGACAATAAGAGTACACAATACGTCCTAACACACTGGCTACACTGCCCTACATCAAGAACATACCAAAATTGACAACGAGACTCCTACGACCACTAGGAATTGTGGTAGCACACAAGCCCACAGCCACTCTATAACAAACACTCACAAGGATTAACGACCCCATTCCCACAACATGCAGAAACAATGCAGTTTACAAAATATGATGCAACAACTGCCACAAACATTACATCAGACAAACAGGAAGGAAACTAGCCATCAGAATACATGAACATCAGCTAGCAGCAAAACAACATGACAAACTTTCCTTCATATCAGTACACTTGGACAATAAAAGTCATCAGTTTAACTGGGACAATATAACTACAGTAGCCCAAGCCAAACATAGACACGCACAGGAATTCTTGGGAGCATGGTTCTCAAGCTATAATGCAATCAACAAACATACAGAATTGGACCCCACATACAAACCCGTACAGAACAAAAACCAGCAATAACACTACTCACCATAATGGACTGGACAGTGTAAATTCCAAGTGGAGTAGAACAACATTGCTTCATTGGAGGCCTCACTGATGATGTTATCTAGCATGGTGATGAAATGTCTGAACGAAAACAATCCAGTTCGGGGAGCGAGTGAACAACCTCATTAAATCTTTATACAGAAGGCGGCAGACGCCATTTGACTGAGACTTCTCATCAACTGATCAACTTAAAGAGGCTTTTTCCCACAACACTAAATGTCTGCACAAATAAATGGCTACTTTCTGAGGGAGGCAAGTTAGTGAAGAAGTTTGTACTCACCAGAGCTCAAAGGAAGCAGTTGACTCCACCAGGTACACGTCTTATTTATATAGTCAGGCTGTGGACAGATGTATTTCCAATTTTTGGCTGACAAAATTGTACCCACGAACTTAACTGAAACAGGCTGGGGTGTTAATGAAAATTCATGAAATGCTTAATGAATGCAAAAGATGGTATCAACAATTTAGAGGGGGACACAGTGGCTCAGTGGTTAGCACTGCTGCCTCACAGCACCAGGGACCGGGGTTGGATTCCACCCTCGGGCGACCATCTGTGTGGAGTTTACACATTCTCCCCATGTCTACGTGGGTTTCCTCTGGGTGTTCCGGTTTCCTCCCACAGTCCAAAAATGTGCAGGTTAGGTGGATTAGCCATGGAAAATTGCCCATAGTGTTGAGGGATGTGTAGATTAGGTGGGTTAGAGGGTGATGGATTAGGGGTATGCTTTGAGAGTCGGTGTGGACTTGTTGGGCCGAAGGGCCCGTTTCCACACTGTAAGGATTCAATGATGCAATTAGAATTGGGAAATATGACTGCTTGTAAAGTTCTGAGAACTTAATAGAAAGTTTAACCCACTGTCAAGATATGAAAATTCTGCCTCCTACCAAATTAGGTTCCCCAACTTACCATTCTCAAAGCTTCATGTGGGACCAGGTAATACAGCCTTAAGTAAAGCTCTCATTATTGATATTTCAACTCCCTTTCCAACCTGAAAATCTGATCAGGTTTTGTGATTTTCAATTAACCTAACTAATAGCAAGGTTTTTCTTTTGGGATGGGATAAGTGGAAGAAAGAAGAGGTATGAGATTCAGAGTTCCAATTGTTCTGGACTTGCCAACCAGAAGAAGTACCTTCTCAGTACAGTGTTTACTCAACTGGACATACTTAACTCTCAAAACATTTCAGTCACCAATTAATCTTCTATAATCAACAGCATACAAGCCTAGTATATGCAATTTGCTATCATTTAATCCTTATGGATCCAGTGCCATTCTGGTGAATTTATGTTGTGCCTCTTCCAAGGTCTATGTATCTTTTCTCCACACAGGTGTCCAGAACTACAGACAGAGTCCATGCAGAGCTAGGTACAGGTATGACATAAATTACAAACTATTGTATTCTAGCCCTTTTCACATAGAAGTCAACATTCCATTAACCTCTATAATAATTATCCAAGAGGTGTTCAAAGGTAGTGTTTCAAAGGCTACCCGAAGGTTTCCCTCAAGGAATGTAACATCGATGTCAACACACAGGACACCCTCATTCAGAAGAAACTGACTTGGAGGAAACTTCTACATGAAGGGTCACAATTCTTCGAGAACATCCATAGGCAAGAAGAAGTATGGAAAAGGAACTGGAGAAAGGAATGCCAACAATCTCAAGGCCAAGGACAACTTCCACCTCCCAGAAACACTTATGACATTTGTGGTCAGAGATGCGGCACTAGGATCGGGCTCATCAGCCACAGAAGGACCCACAGACACAATGACCAGTGACACAAAATATCCTCGGTGGACAAACAATTCTCGTTAGTGAGTGATTGCTGATGACAATAAATGTTCAGTAGCTTTGAGTTATCTCTGTACTTGAACCCCTAAGTCTTTCTATTCATTCATAAATCCTATTTTCTCACTATTTGGAAAATAAAAAGTGGATGACGCCATACTTTCCCACGTTGAGATCTATCTGCCAAAGTTTTAGCCAATCACCTAAATTGTCATTGGTCATTGGCAACTTGCTGCTCACATCTGTATTTTTTACTGCACCAAATGAGGTAATATCATCACCAATTCAGATACATAGCTTTCAATTCCTTTATCCAAGTCATTTTTAAATATGGTGAAAACTCAAAGCCTCAATGCACACCTTTGGTGGGCACCACTTGCCATACCCTACCAAATTTGACAACATACTTCGTATCCCTATTTCTTTTGGACAGTGACTATTTATTTACAATACCATTACAGTACCCGTTCTACAATTTATGTTTGAGATAACTTTTCAAAGTAATGGGCATAATTTGACAGGTCAGGTTCAATTTGTAAGAGTCATGCATGACTATCTCAACATGCTCCCTGAGCCCAATAGGATTTGCATCACCTCTCCCACTAATCTTTGGAAAGCCAGAAACATTAGCCCAAAACATGCAATTGATTGCCTTTAAATTAAAAAGAAATTACTGCAAAATATTGCCAGGCCCCTTTTTAGCTTCATTCAACAGCTTCGAGCCTTTGATTGCTCTTATGACATGCAAGGGCAATGCCTCAACTTTGCCTGCACAAGTGAAGGATTCACATTTAGATCACCCTATCACCACACTTTGAGTTGGAATGTATACCTTCCACTGTTGGCATTTGAAAAGAATAAGGGCACTTGTATTCAAGAGAGAACGTGGAAGGCAAAGGAGGGATTTTTTTTTGAAAAGTGTATAACTCTGACCGGCTGTAAAACTAACAGATTCATTAAACCCTCACACAACATCAATCACTTTCAAAATCTCTTTCATACAAACCATTTAAGGAAAGTCCACCTTGATATGGCTCATATCACAGAACAAGTTAAATGAAGCTTTAATTCTTTTTAGGCATGTGATAAATCAAAAGTAGAATTTCTGGGAAAAACAGTGACAACACAAAACAGCTGTAGTCCAGTTATCCAAGATTAATTGATCAAAGTGAGATATGGTGCTTTAAATCAACCAAACTTCCATTATGAATTTAGAAAGTTTATGTAGTAGACTTTCACTCAAAATTATTACTTTGTTGGAACTTAAGTCTTAATATTGGCAACATTCCATCTGGAATGATCATCTTATGGAAGTATTCCAAAGTTGAGAAAAGGCGAATGTGATTGCCCACAGAAGGCGATTGTATTTTATTCCCCTTCATGTTTCACATTTTCACAGTACTAAATGTCAGGCAAGCACTGTGACAAATCAGAGACAGTGGCGGGATCAGGTGAGGTGATGGTGAGCTAGAGCTGGGTGTTGTCATCACAAAACAGACAGGCAGGCAAACATTCTTTTTAGATGCTGTGGCCTCGGACTGTATGTAGCTGAGAAACAGCAATCGATCCGAGGATGTCATCAGAGACAACAGTTCAGGAGTGGAAAAAGAAAAGTAATTACATGTGATTCTCTGATCATGGCTCAGCAGAGAAGAATGAAACTGGCTGAAAACAGTCCAACCTACTGGGACAACAGAGGAGTTCGGGGAAAAAAGATGATCAGCTGCAATGGCTACAACTAAAAGGATGGACAGGGATGGTTTGCTACAGTCAGATGGCATTGTAAATCTGGTTAAGTAACAACATCATGGCAAGGAGGAACCAAATGAGAGGGATACAAAAAGAAATCAAATTTCCACTGATTCCACTATTTCCAACCGACAGTGAGAATTAGACAGCTCTCACATCATGCACATTCATTATGACACCAAATCCTCCAAACAACTGCGCAATTTCAAAGAAAATTGAAGACAACATACAGTAGTGACTAAATGTTTAGAGGGAGAGTTAAATAGCATTGAAATCAAAAGGAAATTGTAGTGACACAATGATACACTCAGAATATAAAAAAGGAACTGAATTACCCCAAATAAGAATGACTTCATGCAACTCATTTTCCAAAATTAGATTTTTGATGGTTCCTATTTAGTGCTAATGTGGATATGTAATCTTGTATCCCCCAACACTTTAGTACATCAACCATTACCTTTATGCTCTGTAGCATTTCATTCGATTTCTTTATTCTCTCATCTGTATATTCCATTGCTTTTCTTTGAATAGAAGCAAATTGTTTTGAGATGAAGTACTGAAGGGGGATGAGCACAATGATGATAGAAACCCCTATCAAAGCACTATACCCCAATTGCATATAGAGTAATAGTACTGCCAGTACAATCTGAAATCAAAATACAATTAATACATTTATTAGAACATAAATCATTCACATTGCAGTAAGTAACAAAAGCAAAAACAAACCAATTCACACTCTTGTATTAACAGCTGGTCCACCTCCATGCCAAGCATGTAGAATGGGGAATTTTGAAAATCTCTAGCAGTTTATCATCCTAGTTTATCAGTTAGTATGGAATTTGTATATTTTGGCCTTATGTAAAGCCATGGTACTTCATATAACCTTACATTAGCACATTTTGTTTAAAAGTGTTTGCTTTGTGTACCTAACTGTCCTTCTCTAATATTTTCCAACAAGAACTTCAGAACATGGAAAGTTAGAACTTTGTCCACACAAGCTCAAAAGAACAGCACGTCATCTTTCAGTTAAGTGCTCTACAAGCTTCCAGACTCAACATAATTTGAGACTATAATTTATGTCTGCACTTTGTTTCTTTTTCTTTGCAGATTACAATTTTAGTCTAATTTCTTCCCTCATTTCTGTTTTCAGATGGCAGGATTTACCAATCTGCCACTCACATTTCCTAATTTGGAAGCAGTCTTGTTCAGCCTAAGCCTCTGTTGGAGACATGGATGAATTTGGTAACTAGGGAATGGAGTTTGTGAAGACAACTGAAGATAATGGCTTCAAGAGTTCCCAATGTTTAGGTAGAGAAAATTACTCTTAATTTATACGAAACATCAGACAGGTAGTGTGGCAAATGAAACATTATTGACAGTGTGTGAGCTAACCTAAAGGAGGAGACAGTCACTTGATAAAATTTCAGGTGTGATCTACTTCATACATAATGTTTTTCATTTTCTATTAAATCAACATTCATTTAGCTTTTATGTAGACAACGTACCTGTATTGGAATTGCAACGACATAGTATCCCATAAATGCTGCCATCATTACTTGAAAAGCATCCACTGACATGTGATTGATTATCTGGCCTACTGTCAGATGACCTCCATTGAAGACCCACATAGGCAGTGACAAAGCTTTCAAGTAAATCATCGTCTAAGAAAATCAATGGAAAACACACTGAAGTTACCGATGAATGTAGTTCTCATTTACCGCGTCATACTGTTTTATAGAAATGGGTTTAGGTTACACATTGTCCAAATAGGCCAGTACTTTGCTTTAAAACTAAGATCACAAACCAAATCCATGAAATCAATACAATGAAGACAATTTGCAAGGAAGGAAGCCAAGGTATCTGCCAGCCATCAGGAAATCCAGAAATGCCAGGAAATTGGAGGTCTTGCCAAATTCAACTAAAAGCTAAAGGAATTTTTTTTAACCTGATAGTCAGTGTCATTGAAGACAGACTCACTGTCAGACAGGAAAGATGTATTTCAAAGTAGCAGCCAAAAATGACCAAGCCCGTCCTTGGCAATGGGCAGATCTGGGAAAAAATTGTTGTTAGATTATGAAATTCAAAAATTGGATAATGGGCAAAAGGGACAGGCAGAAGTCCATTACTGGGGTTGAAAGGCAGTGTTTAAGATCAGATCATAGAAGGAGACAAGGTTTGAAGAGGAGAATGTTAGAATGGAGGGCAGCAAGGGGAGAAAAGTACATCAGTGCTTCCTGGTCTCAAAAACGGTGTTAAATTAGTACTTAACTGCTGAACTGGGCTTTAAGAGTTCTTGGCTACCCTTAGCTGCTGTTCCCTGAGCTCTGGTTAACACAACTCACAGGTGATACATTCAAATTGTTGCTAAATTTTGACCCATAGCCTAATTTCAATATAACTGCTAACCTGCTTTGCACAACAGATTATTTATCAACAATAAAACTCTTCATTATATGAGAAATAGTTGCATTTGAAATGGCTTTGTTTCCCTATATGTATGAAATAATTTCTAATGGTGCTGTTAAAATGTAGGGTTGCCTCAGTTCCCTATACGGCAAATCCTAAACTGCAATTAGAGTCCAGCTTGAAACTAATTTTTAACTCCTTTGCCTGTATTTTTGAGCCCATTGTCAGTCCTTTAAAATGTGAATAATGTTTCTAAAAAGTTCTCATTTTGTCCAATTTGTTCTTGCACAGAAATATAGTGGAATTTTTTTTTGAACAGAACACCAATTCCTCATGCCAAAAAGGACCTCAGCAGTCACTCAGTCTGCCAGCACATAGAAAGTTTCTCAATGATCTCTCAGTCCTTAGGAATTGATTTCGATGATCAGTTGGATCTTGGAGGTTGTGATGGAGCCCAACTCCTCGAGAGTTGGAACAGTTTCCTGGTTATGGTGGCAGCTGGAGTATCAGTAACGATGGCATTGGCAGAGGCAGCATTCAGGCTCAAGAATTTCAAGTTCTTGACACTACCCTTCAGCGTGAAAAATAAAAACGGATTTTGGGGAAAATGTTAACAACCTAAATGTTGACCAATAACGCATTTAACGCCTTAAAGCAAATTTCCTTTGAGATGTCAAAGAGAATGTGAAAGAACCATGATAAGGTGAGCAAGAATTTCAGCTTCTTGAACCTGTTTTGCCATGGTTAACCTATATATCAATTTAATCTAAGCTTTCAGTTCCATAATTCTTAATACCCTTACCCTTGCCCAACAAAAAATTAGCCGTTTAAATAAGAGGTCCGAATTTACTTAGACAACACTTTTTGAAGGAGCATGTTCCATATTTCCATAACACTGAGACACTGCTTCTGACTGCTGTCCAAAAACATCTGTTAAATTGCATATGCTAGGTGTCAAATGAAGATCTGACCTCCTCCTTCCACTTATTAGCCTACACGCAGTCTAGGCTTTGTCTGAATACAGTCACTTTGTTAAGGTGTGGATCATCACTAGACTTCCGTAGAATTAAACTGTTGGAAAAACTTGACAGTTTAGAAAGGGGGACAGGATTTATAAAACTGACTTAAAGACAGAGAGAAAGAAGAAAAATTGCATCTTACTTGAAGAGCTGTTTTAATGTGTATTCCATCCCGGATAACAATGTAGTATGAAATCTGTAAGCAAACATTCTGAAGGAGAACTGTACATAGCATCAAGAATGCCAATACATATCCATTACTAATAAATTCCCAGAAACTCACAAAATGTATTCCCTGTGTAAAATGAAGATATAGAACAGTATTAATTATATCATTAAAGACGACCAAAGCCTTTTCACAGCGTATTTATACATTTATGTTCATATGTACAGATCTGTTAACCTCATATCAGTAATCAGGAAAAAGCTAAAATCTATTGTTAAGTTGTGACAACTGGACACGTAGAAAATAATGGCAGCATTAGTCAATCAACATTGATCTATGAAAGAGAAATCATGTTTAACAAACCTATTAAGAGTTTTTGAGGATGCATCTATCATCATCAGAATCCTCATCTAACAAAACTGAAAAGAAGAAGCCAGGGGATCTGGTACATTTAGATTTTCAGAAGGGTTTGGATGAAGGTCCAACATAGAAGATTATTTAACAAAATCACAGCGTGAGATTTGGGGTAATGTACTGGCATAGAATAATTTACAGACAGAAAACAAAATAGGAATAAACAGATCATTCTCAGGTTGGCAAATTTTATCAATTTCTCTTGAATACCTTCCACAGGTGAGCCTCACCAGCATCTGAGGTGGAGAATTCCAAGGATTTGAAAAATTCCTCCTCATTTCATTGCAAGTGAAATTTAATCTCTTACTCTGAGACTGTGTCCCCCATTTCGAAACACTCCAGGAGAAACAACCTTCCTGCGTTTACCATGCCAAACCCTGTAAAAATGTTAACGCTTTGAGGAGATCACCTCACATTCTTCTAGGATATACAGGCATAATCTCCTCAGTCTCTCCTTGAAAGGACCTTCCTGTACATCTGAGGGATCAGTTTGATGAACCTTCATTGTACTCCCTTTATGACAAGTATACGTTCCTTTCAGTAAGAAAACCAAAACTGTACGTAAGACTCCAGGTGCAATCTCACCAAGACTCTAAACAATGACAAATCCTCCTACAATAAAGATCAATGTACCATTGTCTTGCTAATTGCTTGCTATACCTGCATGTTAGCTTTCACAAATTTGTAAAAGAGAGCAAATTTACTTGAAGCCTCCCCACATGACATTGTCACCTAGACCTGCTCATTAGCAAACTTGGAAATATTACAGTTCATCCCAAATCCAACTCATTGACGCAGATTGTGAATAGCTGAGCCCAAATACTGATTCTTGTGGTGCCCCACTAGTCATAGCCTGACAGTCAACTGTTTATCACTCACAAAATTTTAAAACTGCAATGCCTTTTAGGTACTTCACGTTTTTTGACTATAAACAAAATATAATGAAATGTCATGTATGCCTTCAGTTTTAGTTGGGATAAGACTATTTTATGGAAATTACAACACAGTGAGCTACTCAGCCAACCATTCCTGTACTAGATCTTGAAGACACAATCAATTGCTCTCACATCATCCATTTATAATCAGGCCTTTAGGTTATGATAGCACTGGAATGCTTTTTTTAATATAAAAGTTAGGTTGGATTGCAGTGTTAAGAGCATATACTTTATTTACGGCAGTTCTCTGACTTACAGTTAGGACAATGTTTGCATATTTTGATGTGATGCAGTATGCCATACAGTTTTTGTACACAGTTTACCCCTCTCAACAAAGTTTTAGTGAAAGGCATGCATTCTTCCAAGGATGGCAATATTTTTGTTTAGTCAACATGCTTAGTTAGTCATCAGACTAATTCCTGGGATTGCCCGACTCCCTTTTGAGGGAGATTGGAAAAACTGGGCCTGCATTTGCCAAAGCTTTTATAAAGGTGATATTATTAAAACTTACAAATTCTTATAAGATGTGACAGAATAGATGGGGATTTGATGTATTCCTGGTTGGTGAGTCACTAACTGCCATAGTGACAGTGGAACCCAGGTCCCCAGAATATTATCTGGGTCTCTGGACTAAGTCCAGCAATAATGCCACTAGGCCATTGCTTCCCCATCAAGTATCAAGAATCTATTTCCTGCTGCCTTAAAAATATTCTGTGACTGTTTCCACCACCTGTTTAGAAAGACAGTTCTAAAAGTTCACAGCTCTCGGAGGAAAAGTCTTATTTGTCTTAAATGGACAACCCTAGATTTTTAAACAGTGACCCCCTAGTTCTAGAAAGGGAGAATATTTCCACATTCATGTATTCAAGACCATTCAGGATCTTATATGTTTCAATCAAGCCACCTCTGACTCTTCTAAATTCCAGTACATATGTGCCTGGCCTGTTTAACCTTTCCGCACAGGCCAATCCAGCCATTCCAGGTATTAGCCCAGTAACTTTCTCTGAAATGTTTCCAATGCATTGTATCCTTCCATAAGTAAGGAGACCCAAAACTGTATGCAATACTCAAGATATGGTCTCACCCATGCCCCGTGTGGTTGAAGCATAACCCCTCCACTTTTGGATTAAATTGACCTAGTAATCGATGATAACATTCTATTAGGTTTTCCCCTTTACTTGCTGTACCAAACTTACTAAACTTTTGCAATTCATAAACTAGGATGCCCAGATCCCTGTGCATCTCAAAACTTTGCAACTCCTCATCATTTTAGACAATAATACACCTACTTCTTAATCTTGCTGCCAGAATGGAAAATTTCACATTTTCCCACATCACACTCCATTTGTTACATCTTTGTCCACAAACTTAATCTATCTTTATCTCTCTGTAGCATACTTATGTTCTCTTCACAACTTGCTTTACTACTTATCTTTGTACCATCAGCAAATTTAGCAACCATATCCTTGGTCCTTCATTCAAGTCTTTTATGGAAATTGTAAAATGTTGAGGCCCCAGCACTGATCCCTGTGGCACATGATTCATTACATCTTGCCAACTAGAAAGTGCCCCATATAGCTACTCTAACTCCTGTTGGTTGGCCAATCTTCTATCTACGCCAATATATTACTCCCTACACCATTAACTTTTATTTTCTGCAATAATTTTTGACGTAGCACCTTAACAAATACCTGCTAGAAATACATCACTGTAAGGTTCATTATGCTGGCAAATCAGATAGCCTTCATTGAAGTTTTTTTGGGTCAATCCATAAAATACCAGTGTGACTGATGTCAATTTTACAACTGACTGTGGTGGAATTCAAAACCAAAACATCTCAGTTGTTGGTTTCTAAACTGCAAATACAAATTGGTCAAGGAAAAGTACAAATGTCCTTACCTTCTCTGATTCCTTTGACTCAGTAGACACAAATCGGAGAATACCATCAATGCAGAGTGGCCCTCCTAATCCAGCTAGATCACCAATAATCTTCAAAACTGATGCTATCAGGAATGGACCGCCAAATGCCTTGAAATAAACCTTGGCTAGATCTTGAGCTTCTGCTCTTCCTGAAGGTTTCTTTGCCTAAAATTAATTTTTAAAATATCAAGCTTAAATTATCATTCCTTTTCTGAAAAGGAACTTACAATTATCTAGATACTAAGAATTTTATAAAGCTTACTTACCTTTTGCTTGTCATAATACATTTTTAATAAATCAAAATTTTTCTGTGCAGTTTCTTCCTAAGAGAAGAAAATACAAATGTAAGTTTGGACAATACAATGTTTAGAATGTGAACACAACAGTTGTACACACACACTTGAAAAATTTACTACTAGACGAAGGGTGACAATCAATACACACTCAGAACCTTCAGAGCAGAGAGAGGGGACAGGAATACAAACAGAAAATAGTTTCAAAGTCTTCAGATACGAAAGAGATTCTAAACTCACTGGTGTAAAACATCGCTGATTTTCTATTTACTACTTCGGTTTTAACTGATCCAGAATTTATATTTCTACAATTAGAATTCCTTGTGTACATATAAGCTGATTTATTTAACATAGATGGTATATTCCAACAATGGAGCTAACAAAATATTTAAAATAATAGGATAGAAAAAATTATTATTGAAAGAATGAAATTGATCTTTAGGCTAGGACTCTTGCTTAGAAAAGAGACAAACTGCCAGGTTTGAAGTACTGCAACTTGCCCAGAATGACATGCTTACTCCAGTAAAATTTTAAGAAAAGACTAACTGTTCAGATGTGCATAATTCAATTTCCCTATTACACAGAAACTTTTAGAGGAAGTCCACATTTTAACAAATTAATGTACTAATTAATAAACAACCTGGGGGAGTTTTCCAAGGTCTTCCATCTTAATTGGCTTCCGGTAACCACTTTTCAAAACCCATGAAATCCACCTACACAATGAAACAGAAAGCACAGTTGTAATGAAGGCAAACATGATAGGTAACTTGTACAAAGGAAACTCTCACAAAGAATAAATTAGATAAATCACTAGTTAATTATCTTTTGGTAGCTTTGGGTGTGTGGGAATGCCAGAGTACCATGAGCCCTATTGCTCTTTTTTAAAGAATTCCAATGAATTTCTTGCATCTTTCAGAACAGATAGAGACATCTGTTTACTGCGTCATTCAAATTACTGTGTCTTTATCAATATAGCATTTGCTCAGCATTGCACTTAACCAACAAACTGTTCAATGAGAGCTGGAGTGCATTTGAATCCATACTTTTGACTCAACACCAAGAGTAAAGATTTACCCTTTATAATAGACTGGTTTTCTGCAATACAGTTGACCCCACAACTTAGACAATAAAAGCTAATTTGGATTGATTTGAGATCAGTCTGCTGCTAAATGAGTCAGCACAGATTGCTGAAACTTAGTATGCTAAGTTACTGGTTTAGCAGCTGAGTACAATAATTAGACAAGGGCCAAAATGACACCACATGGTCAGAAGCTATGACGAGTCCAAGCAGAAGCATGCTAGGCTAAAGCATGTATATATATGGTGCTCTATAGCTACAAGTTATAAATGTTTGTTAAATAAACCTGTCTGAGATTTTCAATTCAATGAACCTATGCCACTTACTAATTCACTAAGAGTAGTGATTGTGTTAAAATACTAAACAGTGAACAGCAGTGATTTTTCCTAAAAAGCAAAGGCATTATGCAAACTGAAAAACCACTGGGAAAAAATGTCAGACAAGATTTGAAGCAATACAAAAACTTACATCTGCATTGAGATCTGGTAGCAAGGGCAGGGTGTAGTGGGGCGCGGCAGGAAAATTATACAGATGTCACTGACAGAACTGTGTGTACTTGATCTGAGCATTGGTCAGATCTGTTGTTCATGTGGGTGACAAGTCACTTCTGGATTGGTCGGTGGACCCTGCAGGACTGTTGAGACAACCTCATGTGCCATTCAAACATAAAGAAAAAGTATACAAAACAAGTTCAAACAACAACCTAAAACAGAACACGGAAGAATTTAAAAGAAGCAAAAAGATGCACTGCAGCTGCATTGCTGAATCTCCACACAGAGTTGCCTTTTAAACTTGTTAATAAAGAACCCTTATATATCATCAATAACCAGCATGAATTGAAAAGCCACCAATGTTCTGGAACTATGCCTTTTAGATTTAATCACTGCATAACTGAATAAACCAGTGACGAGAATAAAGATACGCTATGAAAATGAAGAACTGCATCGCATCAATACTTCAAGCTTGTCTGAAGAGCACCAGAAAGATCCTGCTAAGCGATGGGACAAGCTTCATGTAGAAGTGAATTGTTGAATTCACCATGGAGAACTGATATGAACATATGAATTTTGATCAGTTCGTCAGCTGGTGCTGTGACAAGGCCAAGAACTGTATTATTTCCCAAAGGCCAAGTTTTCTTAGCAGATAAGGTACCTGGTTACATCTTAGTGCCCACTGAAACTTTCCAAAATGACCTCTTGAAGAAAATGCAAAAGATCATGACCTTGATACACTAATAAAAGTTGGTAGAAATATAAACCACTGTAACTAGACATTATTTGCAAGTTTATATGAATGATTTAGACTTGAATGCAGGAGGGTTGATCAGCAACTCTGTGGATGATACAAAAATTGGCAGTATGGTAAATAGTGAGAAGTCTAGCCTCAGATTGTAGGAGGATATAGATGGGCTGGTCCAAAGCAAATGGAATTTGTTCTGGATAAATATGAGATGATGCACTTGAGCAGGACAAGCCAGGCAAGGGAATATGCGATGAAAGTTAGGACCCTGGGGACCACAGAGGATCAATGGGACCTTGGTGCGCATGTCCACTAGTCCCTTGGGTAGCAAGACAAATAGATAAAGTGGTTAAGGTGGCATATGGGATATTTGCTTTTATTAGCCGAGGCATAGCTAAACAGCAGAGAGGTTATGCTGAAACTGTGTGAAACATTGGTCAGGGCAAATCTACAGCACTGTGTGCAGTTCTGGAATCCACATTATACGTGGAATGTGATTGCACTGGACACTGCAGGGTAAAATTTGCCACAATGTTCCCTGGGCTGGTGAGTTCTAGTTGCGAAGAAGATTGGATAGACTAGAGTTGTTCTTCTTGGAGCAAAGGAGGCTGGGGGGGGTGCATGATTGAGATATACAAAATTATAGTGGGGTGGGTTTAGATAGGGTAGGCTGGAAGTAACATTTCCCCTTGGTGTAGGGGTCAATGGCCACAGGGCAATTTTGAGGCAATAAGCAGGATGTTTAGAAGGGAAGTGAGGAAAATCTTTTCCACCCAGAGGTGGTGTGAACCTGCAACTCACTGTCTGAGAGGGCATTTGAGGCAGAAACCCTCATAATAGCTAGTAAATTTTTGGATGTGCATTTGCAATGCCAGTGAAAATGGGAAATGCTGGGAAATGGAATTAGGATAAATGGGTACTTGGATTTAAACAGTGCAGACTTGATGGACCAAAGGACATTGTTCTTTTCTAACTCTATGACTCAACACTATAGGAAATTTGAAAGGCGATGTTACATTTGCACTTCAGAGAAGATATAATTCCATCAATTGACGCTCTCAGAAAGCGCAATGTTTATAAATAAGAGAAGCTCAAGAGTTAGCTGAATAATGAAGAAACCAAGCGTATAATCTCTTGTACACATCAGCACATAGACTTGTGCTATTCTATGACGTGCACACTGAAGAAAGACAGCATAATCAGGACATATTGGACTCAAAACATCTAAACTTTTCTGCAAAGAGATGCCAATACAAATTTCAGCATTAGAAGAACTGAATTCCAAATTCACAGGAGATAAATTCTTTTCCAAGTTGGATGACATGTATGAAAATTAGCATTTACACAGTAAAGGAATCTCAGGAAATCACTACTTTCAGAACACGATTTATTGCTTTTAAAGACTACCTCTCAGCTTAACTGTCAGTCAGGATGTGTTCCAACAGCCAATGGACAGAATAAAGGAAGCGTTCCTGGATGTGTTTGTGTTGCCAATGATATTGCATTGATGAGCAAAAACAATAAAAAAGGATCAAAATCTAGTCACAATGACAGACTAGAACCCCAAAGTACTTTGGATATTTTTAAGTTATCATATCAAAATCTGTTTATTTTAAAAAAAAGACTGCTACTGTTACAATCACTGATTATAACTTTTAATCCAACTCTGCATAAATGAGACTCGTTTGTAACCTCCTTGTGTACTTCCAAATAATATTTTCTCCTTCATTAACCCCTCAGGAAGACAGAGCATCAGCAGCTAGCAACAGTGATCGACCCATTCCAGTATCTCTCAATATTGTTATTGATTTATGTCTTCAGTTTAAAGCATAAGAAAATACCTCTCTTTTTGAGAAAAAGTACTCAGAACATCCAGTGGTCAGATTTTCCCCATCAAATTAAAAAATTAATTTTCATCAGTGATCTGAACCATCTCTCCTTTCTTAATAGAGTCCAAGGAAATGTTCTCTCTGTACCACTGTTATAATTTTAGCAATTGCTTCATTTCCTGATGCAAACAACCTTCTATTTAAATTTTCATCATTTGGATTCGGCATATCTAATCATGTTACAATAAAAGTGGGTTGATTCTTTTCCATCACTTTTCAGTTCCAGCTTTTCTCCTTCATTACTTTAACAGCCACGTTCCTGTTCTCCAAAACTAGTATGTCTTGTATCCACAGATTTCCTAGCTCTTCGATTTTCATGTGACCATTTCTCAACGTCTCATTGGCTGTGTCACATCTGATCTGTTGTTTCTGCCAGGATGGCTGCTTTTTGATCTTGAATACGTGATACTCCTCTATGTTTCTAATTAGCAGGGATGCTATTTCTGGATTCTTCCATGATCATAATTTCCCTCACATTCTTAAAATTTTTCCTCGAGCTTGAGCGATCTAAACCACTGATCCCACAGCGCTTCTTTATCCCTTGAAAATTCTACAAATGTTAGGTTAGATTTCTTGCTTATATTACTGATTTCAACAAGCTAATAAACACTGAGTATCATTTCTTTTACAGTTTCATACTCTGCTTATTATTCTTCTGACAAAATGGCAGGTACACTCACAGCTATACCTGCCAAAACGATATGCAACATTAAAGGTCCAAATCTCTTTTGACCACTTCGCCTCTGTCTAATTCCCTTCTCAAATAAGGTAAAATAACTTTCAACTACATGGTCAATAAATTTAGGTACTAAGCTTAGATTTATCATTAAATCAAATCCTGCACTGGAATCCAAAGCATCCTCCAAACTACAACCCACTTCTTCCTTCTTTATTCTAAGCTTTTCTTTGACCAACATATGTCCTTTAATTTACCCCACGACTTGGAGTTCAAGTCTTTTCAATTCCATCTCTGTTGATCTTGTTCCCCTTTGTTATATAAGTAATAGCTTTCTTAACTCTATTTTCATCTTCCTTTACCTCCCACAATTTTTCATTTCCCTCAATTTAAAGCCTTTTCATTTCATTTCTTTAGTTTTTGTTCCCATTTCTAACTGTATCTTGGCTAATTCCAGCTGCAATTTCAGGATTCCTTTCATCCAATTTTAAATTTTGGATAACCAATTACTGTTGTATCACTCTTGATCATCAGTAATGTGTTGGAAGGTGCCATGAAAAATGCTGTCAAGCAGCATCTGCTTAGCAATAACCTGCTCATTGACTTTCAGTTGGGCTTCTGCCAGGGCCAATCAGCTCCTGACCTTATTGTAACCGTAGTTCAAACATGGACAAAGAGCTGAGTTCCAGAAGTAAGGCTAGTTTGACAGCCCTTGACAAAGGCAGTATTTGACAGGGTGTGGCATCAGAAGCCTGAGCAAAACTGGATTCAGTGGAAATTAGGGGAAAACGCTGCTGGTTAGAGTCATACCTAGCACAAAGAATGATGATTGTGGTTACGATGTGGAGGTGCCGGTGTTGGACTGGGGCGGACAAAATCAGAAGTCACACGACACCAGGTCATAGTCCAACATGTTTATTTGAAATCACAAGCGTTCTGAGCACTGCCCCTTTGCCAGGTGAAGTGAAGAAAAGCACAGAATTTGGTTGGCACGGATGTTGTGGCTGTTAGACATCAGTCGTCTCAGCTACAGGACATCTCTGCAGGGGCCTCAACCCAACCAGCTTCTTCATCAATTGCTTCATCCACAAACATTCACTCTGTCCAGTAACATTACACATTAGAAGCACTATGTACCATCCACAAGGAGACCACATTGTGAACAGCAAATGCAGGACCTTCACCCCCAACACCTCCCCACAGCACTACGGCACCTTCCCCTGTAATCGCCGAAGGTGCAACACCTGCCCATTTACCTCCTCCTTCCCCAGAATCCAAGGGCCCAAACATACCTTCCAGGTGAAGCAACAATTCACCTGCACTTCCCAGAATCTAGTCTGCTGCATTCGCTGCTCACAATGCGGTCTCCTCTACATTGTGGAAACGAAGCATAGACTTGGCGACCGCTTCGCAGAACGTCTACATTCTGCTCACAAAAAAGACCCTGAACTACCTGTTGCCTGCCACTTCAATGCACCACCCTGCTCCCTGGCCAACATCTCTGTCCCCGGTTTGCTACAGTGTTCCAGTGAAGCCCAACGCAAGCTGGAGGAACAACACCTCATTTTCCGCTTGAGGACCCTACAGCCCTCCGGACTCAATATTGAGTTCAATAATTTTAGAGCCTTAACTCTCCCATGTCCCAGCCCCCCACCCCACACACCAGGCCTTGTTACCACATAGCCTGCCACTACACACCCCCTTTGTTAGTCACTAACAGTCCCCATTAACAACTACTCACCCTCCCAGCCTGATCATTAGCAACTGCTTTGTCTGTCCAACTGTCTTTCTCTCTCTTTGGGCTTTATCCTATTGTTTACTCCCAACCCCACCCATCTCCTTATTTTCTGCATATAAACTGACGTTTCTGAGGAAGGGTCACCGGACCCGAAACGTTAACTCTGTTTTCTCCTCCACAGATGCTGCCAGGCCTGCTGAGCTTTTCCAGCAACTTTGTTTTTGTTGTTGAAGCATAAAGTCTAGATCTCTAAAAATTTATACCATCACGAGATCTGCAAGGTTTATTAAACTATCTATACATTGCACAGGCTTTCGGACTCTCAAACGTGTAAATTTTACAACTTGAATACGTGAATAGTTTTTAAACTATATTTATATATTTTCCACTCTTAGGGCATTTAGTTTTACAGGGTTAAAAAAATGGGAATGGTGTGTTACTGTTTTAAGAGGAGAGTATCCATTGAGTCAAGAACCAGAATGACACCACAGGACCAGCTGCCATAAAGAGTCCATGCAGCAGCATGGTAGGCTGAAATGTGTAAATATGCTGTTCTGTAACTGCAAGTTATCAAGCCGTGTGTTAAACAAATCAGCTTGAGATTTCCAAGTACCTTGAATCTACACTACTTACCTTCCAGATGAAAGAACTAATTCTGAGTTAAGGAACACAATACAAGAATATTACAATGTTCATATCATGATAACATGGTATCAAAACAACATTAGCTGCAGTTTGGGTGCTATTATCAGCCTAGCTCCTTGGGCATTGAAGGTAAATTTTAAAAAACAGGTCAGGGTATCTTGACCTAATCCCTGTCCAGTGTACAACATGTGATAATAGGCAAGATGAATAAATTTGGTTGAAAGGCACTTCTCAGTGAAATAGTGTAGTTTATACATAAATAAAGACCACTGCAGAAAAAAAAATGAGTAGGTTGCCATCACAATCAGAACTGTTCTGTAACAAGAAATAACACCTTCATGTAAAGGAAGAGAACTGGAATTAAATTACAGAAATAAAAATTGGACAATATGTTCATGACTCAAAGTTTACAAACACTCACAGCATAGAGAAGAACATTTTGAAAGGAACAACTGGAGTTTATGTTGTGACCAAGATGAGAAGAGTGCATTGTCTCTCTAGTTTTACTACTCTATTGGCTATAATTTAAATGCAACGTTTTGCCCATTTCACCAAATAGCCAACTGCCTCTGGCATCTCTCAGCAAACACAGATTGCTCGGGCAACACAGTACCAATAGGGCAGTCACATTTCACACTAAATTCACCATAAAAGTACATTAAAAATTGGAGACACAAGCAGAACAGCCTATTCCTTAGCAGGCTTTCCCCGCTGCAAATCCAAAACCATCCAAAAGCCTGCAAAACTGTTCAAACAGAACAGCCCTGAAAGCTAGTCATCAAAACAGCCAGGAGTTTTCCTTGGAGAGAGTTCAAACAACCAAAATTATCAATTATCTGGAATCATTTTTAAAAAGCAGAACCAGTACATGTATCTCCACAATCTTTCACAATCAAGTCCACATAAAAAATTTTCGCCTTTTTTGTGGAGGACCTTGATTGTGAATGATCTACTGGATAAACCTAAATCCTGATGGCAAGGAGTGGTATTGAAATAAGGTCAGTTAATCTGAAAGTTGGGAAATGAACAAAAGTGGGTTTTATTAGAATACAGAATGTTATATTGACAACTTGGGAACTGATAACCAAGTATTTGAAGAACACGGTAAACCACTTAACAATGTCTCATAGCATGATCTCAGCAGGCATTGATTTACATTTGTCTTTATCCAGTGTTATTATATTTCTGAATTTCATATTATCTGCAAACTTTTAAAATCATAGCGTCATTAATTGTAGGTTATTAATTAAAAGGATCAAATAGTCGCATCAAAGGAACACAACTATATGCTTGCTTCTAATCTGAGAAACTATTCACCACTACAGTCTATTCCTTTGACAATTTTGTGTCCACGCCACTATTATTTCTTTAGTGCCCCTGGTTTTAGTTTTGCTAAAATATCTGTCGTACGGCCTTTTGTCAAAGTCCATATGCCTAACATCAACTGCATTGCATTCATCATTTTCTTCTCTTCTTATTAGCGTAGAGGACCAAGGAAATAGGAACTATCATAGTTGAAAAGTGTTGCTCCACAAATCTACTTCAAAAATAAAACTCAAAATAAAATAAAAACAGACTGATCATTCCTGAATTAATTAACATTGTAGCTTTGTCAGTCAAGTACCAGCTGTCATAGGCTTTTGGCCTACCGTCATTTTACTTTTGGTCTTCTCAGGCTATTAATTCCAATCAAAGCATAATGTGTACTAAAATTTTTACCCCTCCATGATAAAGTGATGGAAAATTGTAATTTCATTGTACTGAAGTCAGTTTAAAACAGATGATGTCAACATATAATGCTGAATGTCTGATGGGTATTGGATTTGCAAATAAAGAAAAGGATTTGCATTTGTATCCTAAAGTATTTTACTATGAGTTACTTTCGAGTGTGGTCACTGTTGTACTGGAAGGTAAGTGGAAGCCAATTTGTGAAGAGCAAAGTCCCTACACAACAATGCTTAAATACATGATTAAATACTTTATTTTGGGGGGGATCAATTACAGGAGAACTTCCATGCTTCTCCTTCAATTCTGAATATGCCAACAGGAACTCAGATTTACATACCAAGAATACAGCACTCCCCAGGTATTACACCGAAGTATCCCTAGCATGGATTATGTACTCATGCCTTTGGAGACTACAACACATATTAGCTAGCTAAGATTGGTAATATAAATAACTAAACTAAATGAAAAAAACTGATGCGGACATTTATACAGATTTGAATAACATTATTACCATAATAATCAGTTTTAAAAATTGTCGATTATTTTGGAATAATTTTGATCTTACTCATCAGAAAAACTGTCATCACACTGCAATCCAGTTGTAACAGCATTATCCACTGAACATCAGCAATTAAGCCGTAGACAACAAATTTATTTAGAGCATACTGTTTTCACAAATTTCCTTACGTGTAGGTAATCTGTGACAAAACATTGACGTATGGTTGATGAAACTTTTTTTCTGGATCTTGTAGTTCTAAAGGTGGTATGTCTCTGGAATACCCTGGACAGAAATAACCCTAAAATAAATATATTATATGTTAGTTCATCATACAAGCTGACATGACAATTCTTTTTCACATTTCAATAGCATACAAAGTATTTGAATTATTTATAATAATGTATTTTGGAAGCATGAATAGTCAGGAGAATACTCATGCCATGATATCAGTTATACAAGGATATATTATCATGGCAGAAATATTCTGACAAAATGGGTTCTCTTCTCCCCTCCTTACCCAAGCTTACTGAAATAAGCTTGTAAAATGTTTTCTCATGAGGAAAAGTGATGTTATGTAATGCATACACGTGAAAGTTATTTGTTAATAACTTCATGCAAGGAAGAAATTAAAATTTTGCTCTGCTTAATTGGGTTAGTTGTACAATACTATGTGCAAGGAAGAGCAGTCATGTGGCCGAGACAAAAATAAGGCAATATTTATGGCTTTTATGGTCCAAATGAATGTAAACTTCAATTAATAACTGAAAATGTCGAGTTAAAAGGTTTTACTCAAAACTCCACTATGCAAGGTATTGGATAACCTGTTGGTACTTAGAGTCAATGAAGCATTGGGACTATGAGATGCATCCAGGAATATTAAAGCATGTGACAGTGGAAGCTACAGAGGCATTGGCAATTAAATATCAATGTTATAATGTTTAATATTCAGCTGTGGAAGTGCAGAATTGGAGAAACGCCAACATTATGCCCTTGTTGAAGCAAGGTTATAAAGCTAAGTCTATCATTTACAAACCAGTCAGTTTAACTTCTGTGGTGAAAAAACGCGTAGAAACAATTATTGAGATAGAATTAGTTAGTCTCGGAAGACTCAGCAGATTTGACAAGGGAAAATTATTTAAAGTTTTGGCAAAGATCTGTAGCTTGGGTTGTGGGTGAGGAAAATCATGCCTAACGTACTAGAGCTTTTATTTGAAGAGGTAACAGAGAGAATTGATGACTTTTGTGGCAAATTATAGGTCATGGAATAAAAGGGACAGCAGCAATGGGATACAAAGTTGGCTAAGGGCTAGATAGGAAACATAGAATAATGGTTAATGGGTATTATTTTAGACTGAAAGAAGGTTTGTAGTGCTGCTTCCCAGTGGTCTATACTGAGATCCTTTGCTTTTCCTGATTTACATTGCATATGTATACTTACTTATTATATAAAATATATAATAATCTAGATGTTGATGTGAAGGGGACAATTTCAAAATTTACAGACGGCAAAGCTTTGGACAGTTGTAAACTGAGGGCAGTGTATCTCTTCAAAAAGGCATTAACATGCAGGTGGTTTGGACAGATGGGTGGCAAATGAAATTCAACATGAAGTGTGAGATGATGCACTTTGGTACAAAATACATGAAGGGACAACATAAAACAAAAGAGTAGGTAATGGTCAAGTAGTATTATCAGTAGGGCTATTAATTCAGAGACCCTGGTAACGATCTGGGGACTTGGGTTCAAATCCCATCACGGCAGATGGTGAAATTTGAATTCAATTAAAAATCTGGAATTAGGAGTCTAATGGTGACCATGAAACTAATGCTGATTGTCAAGAAAAACCCATCTGCTTCATTAATGTTCTTCAGGGATAGAAATCTACCATCCTTAACTAGTCTGGTCTACATGTGACCACACATCTCATAAATAAATAAAAGTATTCATCTGAAGGGTGTATAGGAGCACAGAGCAGAGACATCTGGAAGTAGGCGTACATCAAGGTGACAGACCAGATTGAAAGAGCTGTTAGTAAAGTGTTCTAGGCTTCATATACAGGGACATGAAATATAAGAGCAAGGAATCAATAATAAACCTAAGACACTGGTTGGTTCAGAGCTGGAGTACTGCGTACACACTATATGGAAGATGTTAACACATCGGGCAAAGAGCTGAAGAAATTTATAAGAATGGTTCTCGAGTTGAAACACTTCAGTTATGAGGACCAAGTGGAGAACATGAGACTGTCTTCCTTGAAGAGGAAGAGGAGAAGACTAAGAGGAGATTTGTTATATGTTTCAAAATTATGATGCTTCTGAGCTGAGTAGATAGGGAGAAACTGTTTCCACTTGTGAATGGCTTGAGAACCAATGGACACAGCTTTAATATGGTTTGCAAAAGAAATAAGTACAAGACAAGGAAAAAGAAAATCACACAGTAAGTGGTCAGGAATTGGAATGCACTGCCTGGAAGTGTGGTAGAAGCTGGTGGATTAATGCTGATCGAAGGAAAAAATGAATTTCCAACAAATCTTACACAGTTGAGAATTTGTTTTAAATGCCAAAATAATGAAAAACATCATTATTCATCATTACTGTCAAAAACTTAAATGGCCTATCTTCTCATATCAGTAATTAGCATAGAATGTCTAATAGGCAACAAAGCTCAGTTAGACATGTAATAAAGATCTGATGCAACAATATATTTCAGTGCACAGTCAAAACTGCAACCCTATAACATGAACATTCACCCAACCAGACCAAACTACCCTACCCCCAACCGGACTACCCTCAACTACCAAATTACCTTCTCCCCAACTGCTACAACCCATCCACTTCACCTATTAATTCAGTAATTTGCCTACTCATATTCAAAGACTGAACTTTTAAACTCACCTAAGTGTGATAGATCGGTTGTTAAAAGGGAAGCAATTTCATTTCTTCCCCATATTGTATTTCGCTCTCAAGGAATTCCACAATGGACCCTCTGTTGAGCATTTCTGTGACAGACAATTGGAAGATTGCGAAAAAAAGGCATATCTGTGGTGAGTTGGGATAATCATCGTGCACAGCAGCAATATAGGGCTTGCGGAACAGTGGTACATTTAGCTCTAAATGAAGATGCCTGGATTCAAACCCAACCTGCTTGTATAATGACATGAAATTACGCACAGCAGCAATATAGAGCTCTTGCAGCAGTGGCGATGACCCTACGTTTGAACCAGAAGGCCCTGATTCCACCTCCTCCAGTGGCATGTCATAACGTCGCTGAACAGGTTGCACATTGCTGCTGACCAGATGATTCAAGCCACTGTTTTTTCATTCCAACACCACCCACGGTGCAATCAAATATTACCAGTCTAGAAGCAACTGGTGTCAAATTAGGAGTAGTTTTAAAACCACATCCAAGAGACTGGATGTACTAACCCAAGAATTTCATGAAAGAGAACACACTTTTTAAAAATTCCACATTAAAAAGCAATTGTTTTTTGTTTTGAATTGTATTTAAGGACTTACCTTTTTAAAAAATACACCAAGTTCCAGAATGAGAAAGGATCCATAGATTGTTACCAGAGTACACACAAGGAGGAAAGTCAAATCACTGTTGATGAACTTTTGGGAATATAGCTGATATATTTTAAATACGTTAATGCTAAAGGCGGCAGGCCAGTGAAAGATAAAGAGTACCAAAAACATGGGTGCATTTGCACTTTCAGCAACGTCATAGTAGATGATTGAAAGAACACAAGAGGCTAGTTGTGTTGCATCAGGTATATAAATAAATGGTCTGTCAAACATTGAGTATAATTGTGACAAAATGCCATCTGCTAAACAACAGGCTGATATGAAAATATAGAAGAATGTTAATATCCATCGAATGTTGTGCCATGGAAAATGGATCCAACCTCTCAAGCCACTATCAATATGAAATGTTGTAACGGATCTCCGTCTGCATTTAATCACAATAAGGCCAAAAAGAGAGCAAAGTACAAAACCCAGATGTACAAGAAAGTTCACGCTTTCTGTGAAACAGATTTCTTCGATGAAAGACAATTCGTTTGGTTTAAGGCTATCATTTTTATTGGCAAGGCCACAGAACTCAATGAAAGCATCTTCCATCCTGATTACTTCCTTTCCGTATCCATTAATTGCATTCTTGTATTGTAGTTTCTCCTTTCAAGTAACTTAGTTTAATCTATGAAAAGAAGAAGAAATTGGTTAATTGACTGAATATTGGTACACATTTCATTTTCTTTTTAATTAAAAAAGTTGTGTAATATTTTTATTTACTGTCAAAGGGGTCCAACAGTGAACTCATTTTCTTGAATTAAGTTGCTCATTTTGATTCTTGGTCATTTATATCCCTCAGTGAGGTTTGTGGTTAGACAGCCAGTTAGTAGAGTCACCAGTTATTACCAAAAACTAAAGTTAAGTGAGGTTTCAACAGGAACTGGGTCAATTGTTAATTGCATTTCTATGAATTCTTACCATGAAAAAAACCTGATGTGACGTATACCCTCTCAAAACTCGATGTATGAAACTTAGACAATGAAGATCTTAGGACCTTTCACAATATGTTTTCATTAATCAACTGGAAAAAGAATGATAAAGAATGATATATGTACTGTAGCTCTCCACAGACAGAATCTCTGTGATGATTACTCATTTCTTTAGCTTTGTTCTTTCATTATATGACTCAGTATTTAATGTTCACGGTTACACAAGATGACTAACTACAAAGCTTTTAGCTAGAACTGAAAGCTGCAGAATTTGAAATGCCAGAAAATGCACAATTTAGTGTCGGTGTTTTAAAGAGCATGTTAATTGATTCTGGATTAGGAAACAAATAAACTGTAATTAAACTGGAGCAATGAGAGCATCTGGGGTGTTTAGCTCTTTGTAATAAAAACAAAGTGCTGGAGAAACTCAGCAGGTCTGGCAGCATCTTTACTGAGAGAAAGAAAGTTAATGTCAGGTCCAACGTGACTTTTTTGAAGCCCCAAACAGTAATGTAACATCAAAGAAGAATCATATTGGACTTGAAACATTAATCTGTTTCTCTTTCTACAGATGTTGCTAGGGGTTCTCTAGCACTTTGTTTATTCTCAGATTTCCAGCATTTACAATATTTTGCTTTATCAGAGATGCTAGGCCTGCTCTGAGACCCACTATCTCAGTTTGGTTTACCAACTGTCGAGTTAAATTTATGAATGATGCAAATCTTAAGGTAGTATGTACAAAAGTGGTTTCAGACAGAAACTATATAACAGACATTAACTGGAACAAAGGAAATACTAACATTCATACGGTAATTGAATTTAAGCAGCAGATACAGAAATCTAGTTTATATGTCACAACAACATTTTTCAAAAGGAAAGTGGTTTATGGTCAGTAACAGAGCTGAAGGACTTCAATGATCTTGTGAACAAAATGCACAAATTTCAATACCTCATCATTTTGATACGGGATTTCCAAACTGCTTGTTGCAAGCTCCACTGCATTGTAGAACACAGATTTTAGGATCACAAATTCCAAGACAACAATGGTAGTTGTGGAGCATAGAATGACATTTGGCTGCTGCAAGGCCCCTTTAAAATTTCTGGATTTTTCCTGTCACTTAATTTACTGTTATCCAAAGCCCAATCGCTGCTACAGCCATAGACCATTAACAGGTGGGCCGTCATTTTTCAGAGCAGAGCAAACGAGGCAGTTTGAAACTCCCCTCCCCAATTTTCTGAAACTCCAATGAATTAAAATAGCGTCACTTTTGGAAGCACTGATATAGATGGTATCATATATATTTTTGTGGTACAGGGCTAACTACCAGTTCATCTTCATTACAGTTAGGCCGCAATAGCCAAAGGTGATGAGTAGGAATGCTTATCAAGTGACATTAGTTTTTAATTGTTCAGGACTGTCAAACCATCAAACTGAGCTTTTATTCTCGTGTCAGCATTTAATATCAGGGTTAGCAATAGCACATCGAAATAAGGAATCAAATGTTCTCCACTCTGATAATTTTCAGGGAGGGGCAGTGACCCCTCTGGTGGAATTTAAATTGTCCATGAATCTACTGCCATATAAACTTCTGGTTCACTGAATCCAGTAGGGAAGGAAATCTGCCATTTTAATTAATCTAGTTGACGTGACGCTCCAGATTCCCGAATTACGCAGTTGATTCTCAAATGTTCTCTGGAATAGCAAAGAAAGCCACTCAGTTGTTTCAAACCACTACGAAGTTGAACAAAAGATGCACCCTTTCCTGGCTTCGATCCAGGCACCAGACCTGTCAACACTGCAAAGTCCTCATTATTTGCACTTGGAGGCTCATACTAAATTTGAAAGAGTCTAGAAGAGGATGTGGACTCATCAGAGGTAACTTCACTGTACTCACGCGTACCTCCACCAGCACAGACATGCACAATACAGTGTGGCTGCCAAGACAAATTGTTGGGTTGCCATGGGGTGAAGCACACAAAGTGAGCATGCATAGGTGTGAGAGTTAAGTATAATGCTGAAGAGTCCCCAAAGAGCATAGGACACTTCAAGTTCTACCTAGTTGGATGCAAATGCCAAACCTTCTTAGTCATTTTGGAACAGCACTATTGTGTAGCAGCAACAGAAATACGTGCTGTGCTGTCAATTTTTACACAGCTACTGTCCGTGATTACAGAGAGAAGTCAATCTTTACCATTAGTGCTACAATGTCTCAGGCCTGTGTAGAAAAAAGTAAAAAAGACAGGCCGATTGTAGGAACCACCAAATGTGGCAGGCAGAGTACATGCTAATGCTTTGTAATGGCCAACACATTCAGACTGTCATATTACTCAGGATTGAGGGAAACTTTGCCTTGGCTGTTCCCACCTCAGTGAAGTGCAGATCTGTGCTTTCCAGCTCTAGCAGGGAAGCATGTCAGAGCATCAGAGTGAACATGGAGAAAGGGTGCATGGAAATGAGGGCCCTACTCAAAGCACAAACTCCTGGAAGACGTAGCTGACACAAGATGAAGACACTATGGCAGCTCCATAGGAATCTTGCATGGATAAGCATGATGATGATTTTTCAGCGGCTGTAGACTAGTTGAACCTTTCGTATAGAATGCTAAATACTCAGTTAGATACTCCCAGGCAATGAGTGTATAAATGGGCGATCTTTAACTCTCTGGGGCAACAAATCTGAGGGCTTTCTTGTGGTGACAGGCCTCAGTGGTGAAGTGCATACAAGTACCAGGGTTGGTAAAGACATCATTCATTACCAGTGAGAGGCACCAAAGAGCATATATGGGCAAGAAGAGATTCACAGATATCACGAGCTGATCCTTGAAAAGGGGCTTACTTCTGAAGGGAGGAAAATACCCATCGACAAGATCTGGTCCTTCTGTGGCAATGGGGATTCCATCACTTCATTTAAGTTAAACCTCGCTATTATGGGTTTTAGATTCCCATGAGTTGGAGCTCTGCACTCATCCCCTGCCTGTGGGCTGGTAGTAGCTAAGAAGGATGCTGTTGGCGGAGCTTTTGGTTCAGGTTTGTTCAAAGGTCCAAGGTGCCAGCTGCTGTAACTGCTGACAGTTGGAAGTGCAAATCGAAGGCAAAAATTTTCAAGGTGGCAAAAATGGCTTAAACTGAAAATCATTTCCGAAGTAGTGAAACTGTAGCCCTGTATTTGAAAACTATTCAACATGCAAGGAAACAACTCAACACCATATTTAAAGCATTTCCCACTTGTTAATTGTTTAGCTCCTCAATGCACACTGAGTTAATGTCAGAATTGAACCTGTGATTTAATGTATTTAAATATCAGACTTGCTGGTCCCACAAATGTTCTCAAATGCTCAAAAATCCATTTGGATTAAAGAAAGAAGTAGCCAAATTTCTACTAGCTTCTTGATAGTGGCAATTCTTCATGTTTTAATCCTACTTCCATAAAAAAACTCCATCACCTAGGCTGATTAAAATTCCCTCCCAGTCCAAAATGGGAAACAGTTAACCAGTGCATCTCTCAAAACAAGTGCTGTACTTTGTATAGCTGTTACAAAATGTACGTCAGTACTTAATATTTCCTCATCTTCAATTACAGGATTAAAATGCTCCATTTACACAATTCAATTCACTATTTTAAACTACAATTTATTCAAATTACAGATAACCAGGGACTTTCCTTAATTCAATCGATCCTAGGACACTAAAACTAAATCTCAAAGTTTCCCCATCTTTGCAATTCACTTGCAGGAAAGAATTTCAGAAACAAAGTGCAAGCCCTTACAGTAAATAGTGAAACTGGAAAGCATCCGGTAGATTAGGAACATTGTTAGATATTGCATTGTTCAAACATCTATGTGTTCACAGATGTCAATTAAATACTTGGCCAGTGGAACACAGGTTGCATTTAAGATTATCAATTTAACAATGAAGACTGTTCAGGTGACATATCATGGATTCTGGCCGAACCACAGAGAGGCTTTTACATTTCCTGAGGAAAAAAGTAATTGAAAGCCAACATTTCTCTCTATCCGATAGGAGTCCTGATGAAGGGTGTACACCCGAAACGTCAACTTTCTTGCTCCTCTGATGCTGCCTGACCTGCTATGTCCCTCTTGCTCCACTCTGTATTGACACTGATTTCTCTTTTTGCATTAGTTTCAAGAAAAATAACCAGGAAATTATAGACCACTGCTGGGTGGAAATTGAGAAATTCTGAAAATGTCTTTTCAAATACATTTCAGCACATGTATTTATTTAGATCATAAGTTCACTCCAATTTTTTTGAAAAATTCCTCTTTTATACATTAAGTTCGCTATTGTAAAGTTGCTTCATTTGCCAAACTCAAAACTGACACAGGTCAAATGATGGTCAGATCTTCTTTGAGTTCTGAAAGTATCTGAGCTACTGATGAAAAGCTGATGAGTTAGTACTCTTTTCAAGAAGATCTTTGTCATCCAGTTTATATTTCCAGAAGGTACACTTGAAAACCAGATTAGTAATAATGTTGCAATACATGTCTGATCCAAGGAAGGAGGCTTATTGCATACATATCTTGCATAGCGGGGTCTTTTTTTAAAAAAATAGTAAAGTTCTAGGGTAGTCAAGATTTATGATATTTAAGTCCAAAGTCTGTTGAAATACTGACATTTCATGGAAGTAGCACCAAAGTAGTGACACTGTGGCACTGGTCTCAAAGCTCTTGACAACTTAACGATTCTGCTGAACATCTCAGACTGACTTCAACAGTCTTTATATAGCAAGAATTGCTCAGAACACAAGCAGAGTTATACTTTAACAAGCATCACACACATCATCATGTGGATAGTTACACCCATGAGTTAGTCAATTGCCACCTGGTGAGAAAATTGCCAGCTAACTGCAGCTTAAGTTAGAAAACATCTTTTAAACCAGCTATTAAATTCATATTTATATTTTAGAATTACAGCAAAATGATTCACAATAGCAGTAAATTACCATATAATTTCAAAAGTATAAACAAGACCTGGTGAATCACACTTGCAATTAACAGCAAGTGTGGTGCAGAGTTTGCAGAATGGTCACCTGATACACATGCCTGAATGCAGTCAATGGAACCGAAAGTCAAGCAGGAGTGTATGATGGGTACCCGACCTGCAACTATTATTCTGCTGCCCACTTTGAAATCTTGGCAATCGTGTCTTTTATTAAGTTGCATTTTGTGCTTCATCCCTTAGAGGAAAGGAGTGGATTGGAGACTTTTTTTGAAAGAGTGTTAAATGGTATCTTGATGACAACATTAGGTCATATTTTCTGATTCAGTATGTGGATGTACCTACTAGAGAAGGTGTGAAACTTGACCTATTCTTGGGAAATAAGGCAGGGCAGGTGACTGAGGGGTCAGTGGGGGAGCACTTTGGAGCCAGTGACCATAATTCTATTAGTTTTAAAACAGATGGAAAAGGATAGACCAAATCTAAAAGTTAAAGTTCGAAATTGGAAGAAGGCCAATTTTGACAGTATTAGGCAAGAACTTTCAAAAGTTGATTGGGGGCGAATGTTCACGGGTAAAGGGACAGCTGGAAAATGGAAAGCCTTCAAAAATGAGATAATGAGAGTCTAGAGACAATATGTTCCTGTTAGGGTGAAGGGCAAGGCTGGTAGATGTAGGCAATGCTGGATGGCTAGAGAAATTGTGGCTTTGGTCAAGAAAAAGAAATAAAGCATATGTAAGGTATAGACAGCAGGGATCGAGTGAATCCTTAGAAGAAGAAAAAGGCAGTAGAATATACTTAAGAGGGAAATCAGGAGGGCAAAAAGAGGACATGCGATAGCTTTGGCAAAGAGGGTTAAGGAGAATCTAAAGGGATTCTACAAATACATTAAGGACAAAAGAGTATCAAGGGAGGGAATAGGGCCCCTTAAAGATCAGCAAGGCTACCAATGTGTGGAACTGCAAGAGATGGGGGAAGAGACTAAATGAGTATTCTGCATTAGTGCTTACTGTGGAGAATTATATGGAAGACAGAGAACATGGGGAACTAAATAACAACATCTTGAAAAATGACCATTTTACAGAGATGGTGGTGCTGGACGTTTTAAAATGCATAAAGGTGGATAAATTCCTGGGACCTGATCGGGTGTACCGTAGAACCCTCTGGAAAGTGGTCGTTGGGCCCCTTGCTGAGATATATTTGTATCATCGATAGCCACAGGTGAGGTGCCGGAAGACTGGAGGTTGGCTAACATGGTGCCACTATTTAAGAAAGGTGGTCAGGAAAGGACCGTGAACTATAGACCAGTGAGCCTGACACCAGTGGTGGAATTTTATTGGAAGGAATTCTGAGGGACAGAATTTACTTGTATTTGGAAAGGCAAATTAGGGATAGCATCAGGGATTAAGGATAGTAGCATGATTAGGGACAATAACATGGCTTTTTGCTTGGGAAACCATGTCTCACTAACTTGATTGAGTTAGTTTGAAGTAATGAAGAAGATTGACGAGGACAGAGTGATGGACATGATCTACATGGACTTCAGTAAGGGCTCGACAGGGTTCGCATGGTAGACTGGTTAGCAAGGTTAGATCACATGGAATACATGGAGAACTAGCCATTTGGAAACAGAATTTGGTCGAACATAGAAGACAGAGGGTGGCGGTGGAGGGTTGCTATTCAGACTGGAGGCCTCTGACCAGTAGTGTGCCATTAGGATTGCTGCTGGATCCACTGCTGTGTCATTTATATAAATGATTTGGATGGGAATATAGGAGATATGGATAGTAAGCTTGTAGATGACACTAAAATTGGAAGGCAGCAGACAGCTATTTTCCCTGGAGCATCGGAGGCTGAGGAGTGACCTTATAGAGGTTTCTAAAATAAAGGGCATGGATAGGTAAATAGACAAAGTCTATTCCACAGTATGGGGGGAGTCCAAAACTAGAGGGCATAGGTTTAAGGGGAGAGGGGCAAGATTTAAAAGGGGACCTAAGGGACAGCTTTTTCACACACAGGGTGGTGCGTGTACAGAATGAGCTGCCAGAGGAAATGGTGGAGGCTGGTATATTTAGAACATTTAAAAGGAATCTGGATGGGTATATGAATTGGAAGGGTTGAAAGGGGTATGGGCCAAATGCTAGCAAATGGGACTAGATTTGTTAAGGGTAGCTGGTTGGCATGGAGAAGTTGGTCCAAAGGGTCTGTTTCCGTGCTTTGTGACTCTAGAGTCATTGGAATTGCCCTGGGCATTACCTGGTAAGGAGTAAAGGTAAATAAAAAGTGAATTGCAGTGGGATGGGACTTGCTAGTTTGTGCCTAGAAGTTCATAACTCTATCAATTCATTCAAAGAGAAAACAAACAAGGCTCATTCTAGATGGAACAGTTCCTTCATCAGCATGACCGTACAACAACCCTAAGGATCCAGAACTAATCCCTGAGGAAGGAGGAGGCCAACTCAAGAGGGTGCACTGTCCCATACTTGCTTTGGACCGGGATCGGGTCAAATTCTGACCTAGCAGTGGGTTTGTGCACATCAGCCAAAACAGCAGCAGAAACTGGGAATAGCATTGCACACTTGGAAGACCAGCTTTCAAAGGCTGTGACATTCCAGGCCTCAAACTTTCAGAGGAATGTGGGAGACCAGGATAATGTCACATGCCAGACTGACAGTAAGCCTCTGGAGTTATCTGTAACACGGCAAATGCTGGAGGTGAATACAGTAGTACCTAACGGCTATTTGCTACACAGATCACTTGTCTGGATGGAATCTTATGCAAGAAAGTTCATAGCCACCATACCTTTTAGCACTACCAGCAATGGATAGCAACCTATGCAGTTTGAATTCTTGTCAACCAATCAATAATCACTACCACCATTGATAATCAGTCTAATTTGACACTGGCGTTCACTCAACTGTCATTTGTGATCCCCAGCATAGAATCCCTACACTGTGGAAGCAGGCTATTCAGCCCATGCAGTCCACACTACCCCTCCAAACAGTAGTGCACCCAGACCCAAACTACCCCTGTAACCCTGCATTTCCCATGGCTAATCCACCTAACTTGCACACTCCTGGACACTATGGGCAATTTCCCACACTCAATCCACCTAACATGCACATCTTTGGACTGTGAGTGGAAACCAGCGCACCCAGAGGAAACCCACGCAGACACGGGGAGAACATGCAAACTCCACACAGACAGTCGCTCAAGGGTGGAATCAAACCCAGGTGCCTGGCACTGTGAGCCAGCAGTGCTATCCACTGAACCATCGCATGCGTCACTATAAAGGTCTCACATTCTCACAGCCTTCCTACCCCACTGCCGCCACCATCCCAGTTCTCAAGCTTTGGAATCACAGCAATTTTTAAGCCTCAACATTAAAATGGGTCACAATGGGAAAAGATTTGGGAAGTTGCGTACATTTCATTCAGGGTAGTATCTTTGCCTAGCACGTAGCTGTCTACTGTCCCTTTGCCGCTCTTTTGGCCATTCAGCATTGTCATGGCACTGTTACTGCTGCTAATAATTGCCAGTATACACTCTTTCTCCTCCCCTTTGTAAGTGGATAAGCTTCCCAGAGTGGGCCATTCCTATGGCTTGGAGCGTTGCAGAGAACTCCAAAATTATCTGTCCTCTGTTCAATCCCTCTTCCAAGTGAATTTCTTTGTTCCTTTGATTCAGATCAGCAAAACTGACTAATATTTTGACACCGGGCAACTTTATAATGCTTGCTGCAGACTGGCAGTGTTAAATCACGGACAGCTGTGTAGCTGAGTACCTCCACTATTTGATAATTAGCACTGAATGACAGACAGGCTAATGACTCTCCAACTACATCAAACTCAAGTGGAGATTGGTTTAAATCACACACACACACACACACACACTCAACAGATCACTGGAGAATAAGCAAAAGTGGAAAACACTTCTAACTTTTTAATGTTTTAACGAAGATCTGTAGCTCGGGTTGCGGTTGGAGTTGTTGGTTCGTTCGCCGAGCTGACTGGTTTCCATGCAAACATTTCGTCTCCCTTCTAGGTGACATCATCAGTGCTGTGTAGCCTCTGTTGAAGCACGGTTGTTCTGTCCTGCTTTGAATTTATATAGTCCAGTCTGTCATGATTGGCAGTCTTGTTTCTGGTTTTGTACCGTAGCGGTATGTAGATGGGACCTATTTCAACATGTTTGTTAATTACATTAGTGGTTGAAAACCAGGCCTCCAGGAATTGTTGTGTTGGTCTTTGTCTTGCTTGTCCTAGTACTGTAACTTTGTCCCAGTCAAATTGATGTCCTTCTATGTCGGAGTATATTGAAATGAGGGAGAATCAGTCGTGCCGTTTTGCTGCGAGTTGGTGTTCATGTATCCTGGTGGCGAATTTCCCGCCCATCTGTCCTATGTAGTGTTTCTCCACGAGAATTCCTGGATGCCTGGCACTCAAACCGGAACTACATGAATAAACATGTAGAGCTGGACCCCATATACCAATCACTAAGAAACAAATCGGGAAGTGATGTTACCCACCTTAGGAAACCGAGACACATAAATAGCAAGCGGAACAGAACACCAACACTTCACAGGAGACACACTGATGATGTTACCTAGTATGGTGACAAAACGTCTGCAAACAAACTTACCAGCTCAGCAAGCAAGTCAACAACCCGAGCTACAAATCTTCTCAAAAACCTTGAGCAACTAAATTGACGCATTTGTGATGAAACACTGGAACTTTTTGCTCTAAATGTTTTTTGTGGAAGAAATTAGCACGTTGTAGAAAGTTCGGAAAAAAGTCTGTGTCGAAAAGGCAAAAAGACTGTGACAAACAGAACATTAAAAGGAAGTGTCAACTCAAAGTTTTCAAACCCCCCTAGTTCTTAGTAGCTGCTATCTTAGTAAATCCTAATCACATTTTTGCTCTAGTCAGTAAAATAAGTGCATGTCAGCTAAACATTAACAGAAGAATAAAGCCTGCAGCTCAGGAAGACCGTGTGATTTCTGGAGAACGTTTAACTTTGGACTATGAACTCACTGTTATCTGTCACGTTGATTTGTTTCTCTCTCTCTATAAATATTCTGTAACTCTATATTTCAGCAGGGTCTTTGGTATCTAAGATAACAAGGTGTGGGGCTGGATGAACTCAGCAGGCCAAGCAGCATCATAGGAGCAGGAAAGCTTGAC
>JAHRHZ010000077.1:981140-1001512 GCA_024137785.1 Ginglymostoma cirratum | reverse complement strand
ATGAACACAGCAGGCCAAGCAGCATCATAGGAGCAGGAAAACTTGACGTTTCGGGCCTAGACCGTTCTGAAGGGTCCCTATGATGCTGCTTGGCCTGCTGTGTTCATCCAGCCCCACGCCTTGTTATCTCGGATTCTCCAGCATCTGCAGTACCTTTTATCTCTGATACCAGATGTCTTCTTCACTATCCTATCTACGTACACTCCAAGATCTCTGTTCAACAACACTCCCCAGGACCTTACCATTAAGTGTATAAGTCCTGCCCTGACTTGCCTTTCCAAAATGCAGCACCTCACATTTATCTAAATTAAACTCCATCTGCCACTCCTCAGCCCATTGGCCCATCTGATCACGATCTATTGTAGTCTGAAGTAACCTCCTTCACTGTCCACTACACCTCCAATTTTGGTGTCTTCTGCGAACTTACTAACCGTATCTCCTATGTTCACATCCAAATCATTTATATAGATGACAAAAAGCAGTGGGCCCAGCATCAATCCGTATGGCACACCGCTAGTCAGAGGCCTTCAGTCTGAATAACAACCCTCCACCACCACCCTCTGTCTTCTTTCTTTGAGCCATGTAGGCCAGATGTTCTTTACTAAAGAACATTAGTGAACTGGATGGGTTTGGGTCTGCTTTTTTAAAAAATATATATACTATTTTGCTAATCAACCTTTTCTAAGATGTTATTACCCACCTTTGGACTGGTGGGACTTGAACCTAGGCCTCCTAGTTCAAGGGTTAGGGATACTCTCACTGCGCCATAAAAGGGTACTTGGGTATGCTTTTCCAAAAAAAAATTGTATTAACCTATTTTTCTAATCAGCCTGTTCAGAGATGTTATTTCACATCTCTGGAGCAGGTGGGACTTGAACTGTACCAGTGCAGGGGTAAGGACACTACCACTGTGCCACAAGAGGGATAAGGGCTCAGGTGATGAGTTCCAGGTGGGCAGGCCGTTGCCTGTTGCCAAGAGAATTCATATTCAACGAGCTCCACAGGGAGATTAATTCGTGATTTCCCCAGGGGCCTTGTAGGGGTTATGACAAGGGGTTTGACTGATTTCCTAATATAAAATATATTATGGCATAGGTTACCTCGATATTTGATTTTTTAAAGGTAACTGGTCTCAATGTAGCAAGAACCTCACTTTCTAATAAGTAAGTTGACATTGTAAGGGTGCTGTGGGAAAAGGAAGTTCAATGTCAGGAAGGATCAGTGATGGAAGTGATCAGTGGCTGCAAGACAGAGAGTTGGTCGTGAGAGAAGTGGTTAGGGAGCAGGAGAAGCGCGCAACTGGAAGCTCAATGAGATTAAGGGCTCACAACAATCAGAAAGGTCAGAAAGCGAGATGTGAGGAAGGTGGTAAGTATTAGAAGAGGAAAATGACCATAATTCTTTTAGATTTTTAAAAATTTATAAGTTGTTTAATTTACCAAGTTAGGAATTTTACACTGTCAGTATTTGACTCTTAGGATATAATGTTTTATGCAAGCAGCATACTGTGGATGCTGGTAATCTGAAATAAAAATTGAAAATGCTGCAGAAACTCAACAGGTCTGGCAGCATCTGTAGAGAGAGAAACAGTGTTCATGTTCCGAGTCCAATATGATTCTTCATCAGAAATACTCAGAAATTTTTAATACTTTCTCTCCTACACAACGGAACGACAGATTTAACATTGGTTTTAATGGGAAAGTATGATTCAATTAAAGTTGTTACAGTTGAAGTCCTGAGGTTGACTGTACTGTGAAATAGTGCCATCTAGTTGTAAGAACCAGTATTTCATGAAGAGACTGTCATGCCAGTGTAGATGGTATTTGCGCATGGGACCCTGTGGAATCCCCATCATAGCACCCGTAGCGCATTCAGAAGAACTTGCCTGGGAAATTGAATTTTCCACTGGGCAATTCTCCTATGTCTGGAATCCTTTGAGAGTCTCCATTTAAATCGTAATCATCCGGAAAATTTGGACTATTGAATACATAGTCTAACTCCCATGTAACAATTAATCTGACCCATGTTTACCTCATAGACTTCCAACAATACCTCCACCAGACCCCTTACACCCCTGACCCAAACCCCCCTCAGGACCTTACCACCCCCACTCCCAGGCACTGGACCAGACACCCACCCTCCACTAGACATGACTGAACTACCCATAATGCTCAACTGGATAGAACCTGTTGCAGCTAGATACAACTTGACAGCCCCTCCCCTGTTGACCTAGCCCAATACAAACCCTCCCTCCACACACACCAAGAGACCCAATTTCTCCGATTTGCCCAAAGCATTACATCATTTACCTAGCACCCTGGCCCTTTCCATCCTTCCCACTTGCCATCCTACACATCTGGCACCTAGCTGGCATCCTACTAATCTCACACCCTAACCCCAACTCATCTGGCATTCTACCTTTGGCATGCTATCTCCTCTCAAGTTGGCACCCTGCCCAGCTAGTACTGCATTTACCTCAAACCCCATCCACTTGGCACTCTATCCACCACGCAGCCTATCCCCCTGACCATCCAAAACACTTACCTTTTGTACTTAAAGTTTGACAGCAACATCAAAGGGGGTATCAGGACCTTTAAATTCCAGAATATGGTAGCTGACTGCTGTGAAAAAGTGCTATGGTTTCCCTTCCTCTAATTGTTCTGTGCTACAAAAAAAACTGTCAGAATAAAAATGCAGCTCTGTAATTCTGAGGGAGCCCTGAGTGGAACCTCCTCTCAGATATGTGGAGCTCCCTTCTTCTGTAAAACAGAAGGATCTGCATTAGATTACCTTGCAAAAGCAAGCCTAAATTTGCTAATGCAGTTTCCTTTCCTCCTTTGTATGAGTAATTAGCTCCAGAATTTTAATATTTATTAAACCGTATTTGTTAATTTATGTTTCTTAATTGTTGCTCAATTTCAAAGATCAAAGATCAAAGAAAATTACAGCACAGGAACAGGCCCTTCGGCCCTCCAAGCCTGCACTGACATGTTGTCATTCGCAACGAAAACTCCCTACCCTTCCAGGGCTCCATAGCCCTCTATTCCCATCCTATTCGTATATTTGTCAAGACGGCCTTTAAAAGTCACTATCGTATCTGCTTTCACTACTTCCCCCGGCAGCGAGTTCCAGGCACCCACCACCCTCTGTGTAAAAAACTTGCCTAGTACATCACCTTTAAACCTTGCCCCTCACACCCTAAACCTATGCCCCCTGGTAACTGACTCTTCCACCCGAGGATAAAGCTTCTGACTATCCAGTCTGTCCATGCCCTTCATAATCTTGTAGACCTCTATCAGGTTGCCTCCCAACCTCCGTTATTCCAGTAAGAACAACCCAAGTTTCTCCAACCTCTCTTCATAGATAATGCCCACCATACCAGGCAACATCCTGGTAAATCTTTTCTGTACCCTCTCCAAAGTCACCACATATTTTTTGTAGTGTGGCGACCAGAATTGAACACAATATTCCAGATGTGGCCTAACCAAAGGTTTTATAAAGCTGCAACATTACCTGCCATTCCTGTCGCATTTTCCTTTTTGAAGTTTAGAAAGTTAAGACAGGCAGTGCTGACACTTGTATCCTTTGTGACAGAGTTGTCCATATCTTGCTTCTTCAGAATTAATTAACATTTCTTAACATGAGAAGCTTGAACAGTTGATCAAGTTAAACAACACCTTTCACCCCAATCTCCAATTCACCTGGACCATCTCTGATACCTCCCTCCCCTTCCTGAACCTCTCTGTCTTCACCTCCAGTAACTATCTCAGCACAGATATCTATTTTAATCTCACCAACTCCCATAGCTACCTTGCCTAAACCTCCTCTCACCCACTCTCCTGCAAGAATGCGATCCCTTACTCACAATTCCTCTGCCTCCATCACATCCATCACAGCCACAAGGATCTGTTTTGGGACCACTGCTGTTTGTCATTTTTATAAATGACTTGGATGCAGACATAGGTGGATGGGTTAGTAAGTTTGCAGATGACACTAAAGTCGGTGGAGTGGTGGACAGTGTTGCAGATTTGTTGCAGATCATTTTTGGATATATTGTCACAATATTGTGTTTTAAAGAAAATTTTTGTTTCACAACCTTGAGATGTCAAATAGCACTATTCATGTATTCTTCATGTGAAGTCACTTTTGATATGGAGGAAATACCACAAATAATTTTCTTTATATTCTTCCTGTAATTAACAAATAATTCCTGCTTTGATATTTTCAGTTTAGTGTTACATTAAAATTAACTCATGTCTGGCCTCAAACCCCAAGAATGCTCTTAGTCATCAATCTGTTAGTTACTTTTCTCCCATTCACTCTCAGTATTATTCACTCATTCACTCTTATGAGATGTCCTGGCTTTGAGAGTACTACTGTCAGACTGACGGCTAGCTACCCAAATGGCAATGTGATCATGACCTGAGACTGTTTTTTTGAGATGTGTTTGAAGGATTAATGTTGGCCAGGTCCCTGTGGATTATTCCTTTTCTCTTCTGTGAAATTGTGCCATGGGATCAATTGCATCCACTTCTAATGGAACCATTTAGTGTCCAATCCAACACAGTCACTTCCAAAAATGCAGCTGGAGCATTAGACTAGATTCTTGTGCTTAAACCTTTCGAGTGAAACTCAATTCTTTGGCTTCTGATTTGAAGGCAAAATCACTACCAAAGGAGTTGAGAGTGTGGAGAGAATCAATTTCCTCTGGATGCACAACGGCCTGGTATGGATTGTAAGAAACTACAAAAGATGGTGTACACAGCCCAGACCATCACAGAAGCCAACGTTCCATCCATGGACTCTATTTACATGGCTCGCTGCTGTGTAAAGGCGGCCAACATCATCAAAGATCCATCTCACCCTGGTAATGACCTCCTACAACCTCTTCCATCAGGCAGAAGATACAGAAGTTTGAACACATGCACAAGCAGGTTCAGGAACAGCTTCTTTACGGCCATTATCAGAATGTTGAATGGACTTCTGGCCTCAAATAATGCAACCTGCATAATAACCTGCATGCCTCTAAGTTTTTTTGATCTGTACATCCTTTGCTTGCTGTGATCTGCCTATACTGCTTGTAAACAAGGCTTTTCACTGTATTTCGGTACACATTACAATAAAATCAATCAATCAATCAATCACATCTGACACATGACTTTCTTATTAATTCACAGGATGAGGGCATAACTGGTTAGGCCAGTGTTTATTGCCCCGTTCTTAATTATCCTTGAGAAGGTGGTGATGAGCTGCTTTATTGAACCACTGCAGTTCATGTGCAGGTAGGCCCACAATGCAATGTGAGGGGAATTCCAGGATTTTGACCCAGCGACCGCGAAGAAACAGCATTTATTTCCAAGTCAGGCGGTGAGTGGCTTGGAGGGGAACCTGCAGGTATTGATGTTCCCATGTATCTGCTGCCCTTCTCTTTCGGGATGAAAGTAGCTATGGGTTTGGAAGGTGCTGTCTAAGAACTTTGATGAATTTCTGCAGTGTATCTTGTAGTACACACTGCTGCTACTGAGTGTTGGTGGTGGAGGGAATGGATGCTTGTGGATGTAGTGCCAACAGGTGGGCTGCTTTGTCCTGGAGTGTTAAACGTGTGAACAGCAAGAGTCTCAAAACTTGCTCGAAATAATAACATACATGAGAGTAGCTTGAACAAGTTTTCACTCTTCCCTTGCAAGAAAATGCCTACATTCCATTCACTAGTTTGTTATGCATGTTAATTGGGTGCGTCAATTAATATATAGTTAATGGCAGGTACAAAAACATGCCCTTTCAGTACAATTCAGTATACTGCATTACTGTTCTGTTTCACGTTTTCGTGATTACTTGATTTTGAACTCTTTGCCCCATAAGGTCTAGGAAATCATCATTTTCTAGGTGATTTTCCATTGTCTGTTATCTTCTTGGCCACTGTGGCATAGATCATAATGCATTTTATAACCCATGCAATTCCTGATAGTGAGTTACTGTTGTCAATGAAAATATATTAAATGGGTACAGGGTTTGCCATTGCTCAAGAAGGAAATTTGGAAATCTCTCAGCTGATTTATCGACATATAGTTCACTGTGACCAGTCTAAAATTAGCACTTCTGAAGCCCTGACATTTCAGGAGAAGTGTTGAGAAAGTGAATGGGGAGGAAAAGTAAATGACAAATCAATGAACAAGAGAATTGTTGGGGATGGGGGATCAGATAAGTTAATTTTAGTTCAACTCCAAACTGAAAATATCAATGCAACAGATATTATTAATTGTAAAATTAATGTAAAAATTCTGATACACTGAACCACTTAATCACTACGTTATTTATGTTATAGGTTCAGAATTCCAACTTAGACATTTTTTACAGTGTATGGGGATTCTGCCTATACTGCCTAATATCCAATTGGTTTCAACTCAAACAATTCAAGCCTACAGTGCCTGTGCTTCACCCTGGTCACTGTAATAGCTAAATCATCTGCTATAGTCTGAGTTAAGTACAATATCAAGACTGGGTTAATTATTCTGTTGTTGCAGCACAAAACATCTTTGCAACAGAACATTTCCAGGACCAAGGATCAGATAACCAAATCTGTTATCTGGATAAAGCAGGTATTGATGCAGTATCTGCCGAAAAAGAAAGTTTTGGTACCTTCCTAATGTAACAGAGATACTAACTGGATAATGTTTTGAATTTTATTTGTTGGAAGGCATTTCATAGATCCAGTGAACTGTGGATGGAATTTCAACCATAAAAATGTTATCCAGAATGAAAATATTGTTTTTTCAGGAGGTGCTTATATTGCTTTCATGCTGCAGTAATCTTGTGCCTTCATTTATGTTATTGTTTATTTTAGTGTTTTATTGCAAACGGGCCCTCCAACTTGTACTACATGTGTTCTGTGGAAAAGGAAACATGTTCCTATATCCTATATCCTGTATTCTGTTGCTGTATCCTTGTAGAGATAGAGAAGCATGGAATCCTCTATGCCACAATTAACATGGAGAAGGAAGAAGCAGTATGTTTAAAAGAATGATCTACGTAACTTGATACTTCCATTGTTGTCCCTGAACTGACCCCTAAAGACAGTATTGACCTGCACTGCCACTTTCTCCCAGCCATTTTCACTTGATGGTGGTTTTTGACCCCTAAAAAAAATGTTCTATATCCTTCAATACCATCTGTATATGGGGTAGTATATGGGACAGTTTTCATCGTTATGCCTGAGCTCCATATTTGCTGAGGACTTCTTAAGTCTCTTAACAGGGGGACGGTCCCCCTGCTAGTCCTGCCCTTTAAATCCTGTTGCATACCTAGATTTACTGACTAAACCAGCTTACTTGCCTCACTCCTTGTCTGGGTTGCCAATTGCAATTAAATCTGCTCTTGGTGATTTCACCACCTAACTTGCTCCACCATTCAGCTATTTGTCCACTAATACAACCGTCTTTTTGACCTGTTACCTTGCTATGCCTATCAAAAGGAAAAAGATTCGTTGCTCAACTGGATTATGCTTAACTGTCAGCCAGCCTCTCTTTCCATTTTCCATATTTTTATACTGATAAAATGTTCAAAGAAACTTTTTTTTTCAATGAACCTGTGATTTTTCTCCACTGTCCCACACAGCAAAACCCTGGAGATTTGACTTCAATTTTCCAGGGCCTCCAGGCCAATCCTGGGGTATGGGAGGGAGTGGGGGGAGGTTGGCAACCCAACAGACCTGGTACATACAACAAAGAGAGAAGCAGCTCATGCCCCATGCACTGGTGTAAGGTCACCCTCGCTACAATACAGTTCCAATGTATCTAGGTTCACCAAATGGGGACAAATATGGCACTTAAAATACTTTACTTTTCCAACTTTTTATGTGAAATATAATTTTCTGTCGAATTTAATTCGATTTGGATGGAACAATGCTGACATTTGGTAACAGTTCTAATGGTGTGTGTGCGACAATGTATTGTTAATATCAAGCAAGTATCTGGTCTGTCTTTAAATATGTATCTCATTGACAGGAGAAATTATTTGATGCCGGGGAATTCAGCCATTCCCCTCACACTGGCAGCTATACAGTGGCTTGGAGCCAAGGGCTCACATTCCTTTGGGCGGTGTTAGAATGGCGTTGGAGCGACGCTAGGGCTGGCCGTTCTGGCTGAGTGGAGAGAGATTGTGTGATGTTCTCATGTATTCACTGGCATCATTGGAAACAAGTCGCATCTAATCATCACATGGACAATCTCACTCTATTTCAGCCTCCGATACAGGACTACCACTCCGGACGCTTTTGGTTCACATGTAAGATAGGACAAGGTCACAATTTCTTATATTTTAATTTCATCCCTTGCGAGTAAAGATCGAGTCTGGCAAAGTTCTTTCTCCTGGAGCTGCTTTCGGGAAGATTAAGGAACACCATAAACATTTTTTAAAGGGATATTATTTTGAAACGGTTTTCTATTTGGATAGAAGCCGCCCTAAGTGTCGCCTCTGTAATATTAGCAGTAGAAGCCAGTTAGTTGCGCCCACGCTTGCGGTGCTATATTACGATGGGAAGTTTACCGGTGAGTTTGCTTCTCTTGGCGGGATTGCTGTGGCTTTCGGATATTGCTGAAGCGGGATGCTCCGAATCTCACAAATGCTGCAACGGCAGGGACCATAGATGCAGTAGCATTGGGTGGAGTATGAACCGGGTATACGGGACCTGCTACTGCGACCAAGCCTGTAGAAGTACTGGTGACTGTTGTTACGATTACATCGAGGCATGTCCAGGTAAAGCAGAGCTCGGCATGGAACGTTCAAAGTGGATTTTGTGTGTTCCTCCGAATACAGTCAGTTTGGATGTAGCTCATCGCGATAGTTCGTTCTCGAATGTAGGAAAGAATGGGCTGAAATAGCAAAAAATGTTTTGATTTCACGATTACATTTTTCAAAATGCAGTAATTTAAAGTAGCGTAAGATATATCACCATGAAATATTAATTTGCAAACTCTCAAAAGTTAGTATTCTATTCCATCTCAAGCAAACAAAAATGCGTGAGTTACGCGTTTTACTGGTTAATGTTATAGGTACGAATTTTTTTAATCAGCTGAGACGGGATGTCATTTGTCCATTTCGATCAGATACAAAGCAAAGTATAAGCAAAATACTCTAGATGTAGATTTGAAATAAAAGCAAAGTGCTGGAGAAACTCGGCAGGACCGGCAGCATTTGTGGAGGAGAAACAGGGTTAATATTTCGAGTCCGATATAACTTTGCACCTCTCTTAACGTATCATCTGTCGAATTCTATCGAAGGTTTGAAATTTTTGCTTTATTTGTACAAAATATTTATAAGACGTCCGAAACTTTATTTTTTTAAAATTTTGATTTGTGATAAACAGTACCATTTGAAATGCTACGCATATTAGGTTTTAAACAGATATGTGGAGAAACTGCCTTAAAATGGCAGTCAGCTGAAAATTAAGACGATGGCTGAAGTGTGTGTTCTTAAAATGTGACAGTTTGTATAATACTGCATCAGTTAAAATCATATTTCTCACCGGAAGGTGTGAAAATTGGTGTTAAATATTACTCAAAATGACTGTGGTAGTAATATTACCGATATAATCCGTTCATAAAATCTGGAGTTGCAATTATTGAATAATACAACAGCTGGAAAATTATTTCCTTCCAACATCATCATTACCTGGAAAGAGAGGAGGACTCATTCTGACTGAGATTTCTACTACATCTCATCACCCTCTTTTGGTTATTCACTTCACTGATTTATTCAAATCAAAACTATTTAGAAGATGTGAGGGAAAACTTTATCACACAGATGGTGGTAGGAGTCTGGAACTCACTGCCTGGTGGTAGAGGCAGAAACCCTTATAACATGTAAGAAGTATTTAGATATGCACTTATAATGCCCGGGTAATCGGCTAAAAGCTGGAAAATGGAATTGGAATAGCTGACTAGCTGATGTGATGGGCTGAAGGGCCTTTATCATTGCTGTAGATCTCCATGACTCTAAATGCCCACTTTTATTTGGTTTATATCAACACTGTAGTATTCCTGCAAGGCACTTACCTCTTCACACCAATCCTTCAGTTGTATAAATCCAGTGTTGAGTTTTGATCTGATTATTAAGGAAATGGCATGAGACTCCCTGGAGGGATTAATGCACATCCATTTTGATTTGAAACCAAATGCTGTGTAACTCGTGAAGTGAGAACTGTGCTTTTGTAAGAATCCTTCTGGGCAGATTGTATAAAGAAAATTCAATTCTGTGTTGGAGATAATTAGGGCTACAGTTTAATGTGCTATTAAAGTTTATTTCATAGCTACAATCATAAAATCTTCCAGAAACTGGTATAGCTGGACACTGTAATGAAACTTAAAATAATATTCCTTGATATATTTAAGAATGTTAATCAGTACTGTTCCAGCTGAAAATCAATATAATTGGCACAACTGACAATAGGTTTATCAACAAACTAAGGTCTTGAATAAACATGCTCAGTCAATAATCCTGAATACAGAATCCCTACAGTGTGGAAACAGGCCATTTGGCCCAACAAGTCCACACTGGACAACTGAAGAGCATCCTACCTAGACCATTCCCCTACATTTTCCATGTCTAACCCACATAACCTAAACAGCCTTGGGCACTATGGTCAATTTGGCATGGCCAATCCACCTAGCCTGCACATCTTTGCACTGTGGGAGAAAACCGGAGCACCGAGAGGAAACCCATGCAGACATGGGTAGAATGTGCAAACTCCACACAGACAGTCGCCTGTGGCTGGAATCGAACCCAGGTCCCTGGAGCTGTGAGGCAGCAGTGCTAACTACTGAGCCACCGTGCTGCCCTCAATAGTCCTGTGAATAATCAGAAAACTTTGAAAATAACTTTAAAAAGTTATATTGTACCATTTAATAGTTTCATCAACGTTTACTAGCCAATTTCTGACTGAAATGATTTTTTGTTGAGATGTAGAAACACTTACACAGTGGCCAAATATGTCTGCATACCTAGGACATTAAGAGCAATTTGAAGTGTCTGCTTGAACCAGCACAATTGACAAAATCTCTCGACATTAATTAATCTCTGATGAGGCTAGTTCCGTTTCGGACCAATATTTATACACAGGGCCTGGGGATTGTGATATAAGGTTACTAAGAATGCTACAGTTGTGTAAAGGTTTGGAGTGAGATGCCTATTGTGCTTTTGTGAAGAAGGATTGATGGTCCCTTTAAGAACTGGGTTTCTTTAGGATCAGATTTATGGTAAGGCACCTGGCTTGCAGAAAATAATCATATGACCACAGAGATAGTAGGAACTGCAGATGCTGGAGAATCTGAGATAACAAGATGTAGAGCTGGATGAACACAGCAGGCCAAGCAGCATCAGGGGAGCAGGAAGGCTGACGTTTCGGGCCTAGACCCTTCTTACTCTGATGCTGCTTGGCCTGCTGTGTTCATCCAGCTCTACACCTTGTTATCTCTTAATCATATAACCATGTTGTCTAGGAGATAAACAACTGAGAATAATAGTTATATATGGGGGGGGTGTATTCTGTATTCAAGCAGTTTCAGGGTCTAAAACAAGCTAGAATAAAGAAAAATTTATAAAGAAGGATTCCATCTAAATCTGAAGTTGCTGGAAAAGCACAGCAGATCTGGCAGCATCTGTGAAGAGAAATCAGAGTTAATGTTTCAAGTTCGATGAACCTTCCTCAGAACTGAGGAGCTCACCGGACCCAAAACGATAACTCTGATTTCTCTTCAAAGATGCTTTTGACCTGCTGAGTTTTTTCAGCAACTTCTGTTTTTGTTTCTGATTAACAGCGTGCGCAGTTATTTTGGTTTCCATCAAAATCTGGTGTGTCGGCTGAAAGTATTTAAAAATGTTAACTGAAGGCTAATAGTGATCCAAATCTTTTAGTATCAAATTGGAACTCAAGTTAGAAGATCCATGTCAAGACTTTGCAGAAGTCCTTACGCACTTTCATGTTCTGAAAGATCCTGGGAATTTTAAAGTTCAGAAGGGCTGATTTCCACGATCCTGGACCTTCCACTTATGACCCTCACTCTGAGTTCAGTATCAAAGACTTGGGTCAGATAAGAGTAACTTGTCCAGATAATTACATTGCAGATATTATGTTGATTAATGGCTGGTGTAACCTTTAGATTAGCCAGTGTAACTGAACTATCACCCATAATTGACCCCCACCAATCAAGTCCTTTGATCTGACTAGACTGTCTCTTCCGGCAACAATCACTCCCCTCCAACCCAACCCAACTAACCTTTCCTTCATGGTGACCAGATCAACACCCTACACATCCCAACCTGACTGTCTCCCAAGATCACTGTGACCAATACCTCCCAACCAGACTCAAATCTGTCACCCGCACCACCTCCATAACCTAACCCAACTAACACTCCTAACTCCTAGAGTGGGGTGTGGAAACAGAATGAGCAGCTGAATTGAATAAGGTGTGGTATAAATCTAGGGGCGAGAAGAGAATTCCAGGCAAGAGCAGGAATATCAAGGGAGATAGTGAAAGGGCCAATAGTCACGTAGGGATATTGAAAAAGGACAGAGCAGAGCCAGAAGAGAGGCAAAGACCATTTCCTGTGATAACAGGGGTAAAGAAGCAGGGGAAAGACATGAAAAAAAAAATACAAGTGGCATTTCTATTCTGAATTGTTTCCCCAAAAGAAATCCTCACAGATAAGCACATGTGATCTGTTTGTATGTGTTCCTGCACAACTAACTGAGGGAAATTAAAACAGAAACTGAAAAGTACTATTGGATGAACCTTTAGGTAATGTGTAAATTTCCTGTGTCTTTGGAAAAGAGCTGAGAATCTGGAAGGCAGGACTTGGAGACCAGAAGGGAAGAAAAAAAGAACAGCTTATCAAAGCCTCCAGACTGGTGCTTGAAATAACTCTACAGAGGCTGGTATCCATCACCAAGACACTCCTTGTTTACACCAGAACTGCCCTTGACTTTGGTACTGCCTCATTCAGGCACCAGAGTGTCAGTATCCCTGACCCTCACCCTTTTTTATATGGAAGCCAGGGCTCTTTGATTGGACCAGATCAACAGCCCTATTCAGGGTACTCATATTCTATGAGGTCCAGCTGTGTAACCTCTTTACAATCACTATAGTGCTATTTTATGGTGTTTCCCCAGTACTTTTTCCTCCATTCATAACATCAATTTCCTTACTAAACAAAAAAAAAAGAACTGCAGTTGTGGTCCAGTGACCCTTCTTAAGAACACCAAAATGCTGAATTTGCTTTCTGTCCATAGCTGCTACCAGACCTATTGAATTCCTTCAGCAATTTTTTGTTTGTCTGCATGTGTGTGTAAGAGTTCTAAAATGGGGTTAGAGTTTTAACTGGTAGTGTGGATAGCTGTTTGCTAGTGAGTAGAATTACCTGTAACAAGTAGTAATTCTTGTTGAGTACAGGATCCTGGTCCATGTTTTCTGTTGATCTGATTCGATCAGACAGGTAAATTGGCAACTTTGTGTACTTTAATTAAATCATTAACTTTTGTGGCCATCCCAGGAGTAATGCGGCTTGAGAATCAGTGCACATTCCCAAACATGACATGGACAGGGTGTGAATTTGGAGCAGTGAGGAAGGTGAACTGATTTTTCTGATGAAGGGTCTAGGCCTGAAATGTCAAGCTTTCCTGCTCCTATAATGCTGCTTGGCCTGCTGTGTTCATCCAGCTCCACACTTTGTTATCTCGGATTCTCCAGCAACTGCAGTACCTATTATCTCTCCTCAGACTAGGATGCAGGTGAGTCTGATGGAGATGCTAACAGAGATAGCACTGATGAAAAGGATGCTGCAGCAGCCAGAGTGAGTCAGAGAAGTCGGAGAGAACCTGATAATGGCTAGATTTGAGGATGAGTGACTTTGCATTAACATATAACAACAATCTAAACTAAATGTTGCTGCTCTCAAGAGAATGCTTATTTTATACCTTTAAAGTATTAGAATACTTTGTCATTATTATGTATTTTTCTTCCCTTTGCACCATAATCTTCCTGTTCACTCTCCTGACCAGAACACCAGTTTAAAGATATTTAAGATCACATGGGGCCTATGCTTATCTGACTCAAAGCTCAGTTTTCAATTGACATTCATCTACTCCTCCTTCTTTCACGATCTCTCAAGCTTGAGATTGACTTGCTTCCACTCTAGTTGGGACGGGTTCTTCAGGGGCTGAAAGTCCAATTCTGGAGTCACAGACTTTGCCACAGTTGGGTAGGTCATGTTTGAGGAGGCAGGTGGGTGAAGCAATCTGGATTCTGCTGCTCTTGCTGCTGCTTGCGCTTGGCCTCCATGTGCTCCATGCAGTGATGCTCGAAGTGGTTGGCACCTTCACAATGCTTCTTCCCCAGGGCAAGCAATTCCTATGTGTTGGTGGGGATACAATATTTGTTTATGGAGGCTTTAAGGGCATCCTTGTAGCTTTTCCACTATCCTTCGAGTGATTGCCTACCATTGTGGATCTCAGAGTAGGGCAATTGTTTAGGTAGTCTTGTGTCTGGCATGCGGACAATGTGGCCTCCCCTTTGTAGCTAGTCATGCATGACCAAGGCCTCGATACTTGGAAATATTGGCCTGGGAGAGGACAGTCACGTTTGTACACACAGCCTGCCTGTGGATTTGCAAGATTTTGCAAAGGCAGTGCTGGTGATAACTCTGTAGGAATTTGAGATGTCTGTTGTACATGTTTTTGATACATACACGAGGATAGGGATCACAGCTGCCCTGTAGACCATAAGCTTGGTGGTAGGTTTAAGGTCTCGGACTTTACTCTGTTCCCCCGGCATCCAAAGGCTGCAATAACACACTGGAGTCAATGTTGGATTTCATCCTCCATGTCACCTTGCATTGAGAGGAAGTTCCCAAGCTATGGGAAATTAGCCATGTTGTCTAGGGGCTCACTGTGGATTCTGATGATTGGGGGTACGGTGTTATGTGGCAGGAGTGGACTGTTAGAAAACCTTTGTTTTCCAGATATTTGGTCTGAGGCCCATTCTTTCATATACCTTGGTGAATGCATTAGCAATGGTTTGAAGGCCTTTGAGTGTGCTTGGCCTCTGCAGACTGCAATTTGATGACAAGTTGGGGTGGTCATGGTTCTGGCCTGGAGGTGTCAAAGATTGAACAGTTTCCTGCTCATCCTGTAGTCTAGTTCCATTCCGGTGGGGAGATTCATGGAAATGGTGTGGAGTGTTGGGGCAAGAGAAAGGGAAAAACACCCTGGTGCAATGACATAGCCTTGCTTCACCCCTCCAATCGTGGTGTATCCGTTGGTGAGGATCATGATTTGCATGTCTTCATGAAGCAGATGGAGAATGGTGACAAGTTTCTACAGAGAGCTGAATTTGAAGACAATATTCCACAGTCTCTCACAGTTGACGAAGTCAAAGGCATTTGTGAGATCAAAGAATACAGAGGTCAGTGCTGTTCCCTGCACTTCTCTTGAATTTGTTGCACACTGAAAATCATGTGCATTGTGCCTCCAGATGTGAGGAAGCCCACACTGAGATTTGGGGCAGTGGTTGGGATGGAAGATGTCTGAGTGTGGATTCTTTTAATGTAGGGTGGATCTTGCACACCAAGCACCACATGGACCCAGTGGAACAAGGTGTTGACCCAGTGGCAGGGAAAATCCGAGACAATCAGCAAATTAGGCTCTGCTGTAGGGCAGTTTGGGGGTGTGGCAGTGGCTAACAAGCACTAACATTCATCTGTTACAGGGATGTAGAACTATGCTGATTGACTCTTACAAGTCAAACATCTAGCTTAAGTTCCTATTTTCTAGATGCAATGTTCCTGCCAGAGGGTAGCAGAGAATGCCTCAATGCTGTTTGCACTGCACCACATGGTGCATATGTGAGCATCACGGTGACCCTCAGGGTAGTCTAACAGAGAAACGAAACACTCAGAAATGTCAACAGATTGAAAGACACCACAGGACTGTCGTATAATATACTACGTTTGTGTCAAGGGTCAAGATTGTGAGGAAGATTGATACCTGTATGCCCAAAATAAAGTTAGTGGTCTTTAATCCTTCTTTCCTAACTGCTAAATCTTGGTGTCACTTCAGCAGCTTGAGGAAGTCTACTGATTTCTTTGCCTGGTTTCCTCAGAGAACTCTGCCAGGCATCCTCCGGTGGTTCGGCACTTGGAAGACTCTGGCCTGCTCAGACCTTCTTTTTGTCCTTATTTGGGAACGGGATCTAATATAGAGAGAGAAACACAAAGATTTATTTGTATCTCGAGAATTCAGAGAGCCATAAGACATAAGGTGAAGCCACCAGAATCCGGTTTCAGTTTGATTTATAATAAAAGTTTTAAATTGTGGAGAGACCTGGAGAAGATTATCGGTAAAGATAGGAAAATAATAATAATTGTACAGCATTGGGATTGGCCTGTTTGGGTACATGTTTCAAGTTTGCTTGCTTAGTGCAGATTACAAATTTGCAGATTTTGAAAGAGTTATAGAAAATAACAAGAAGCCAAGGGGTTACCGCTCGTACTAAATGTTATACAGCTTTATGGGTCAAGCTGCATCGTTATCAGTTTCTGATTAGGGACAAATCTAAGACTGCTAGTCCCTAAGAACAACTGTCAAAAGTGTGTACTAAAGTCAAATATTTATCTGAAGTGTCCAGTCAATGGCAAAATGCAACTACTATAAGTACAGCAGGGAAAGCCACTGAAAAATATAAAAGCTGGATGAATGCTTAGGATGTCAGGAGGTCAGGCTGATGAATTGGGAACATGAAGTACAAAAATGGAATGCAAGAAAATGCAGTGTAAGCTCAAACAATGGACTATGGGAGCAAATGCACATCCCTAGTAAGCACTGACAGAGAGTTGAAAGGAATCCTATTAATAGGAGGAGGAGGTCAAACAATAGCAGACCAGAAACAGTTGGAAGGCGAGATAGAGGATGTAGTTTAGCAAAATCAAGAAATATAATACAAACAAGGAATACTGCCAGAAGCAGAAGCCCATATGATCAGAAATTCTTAGTGACAATGAATAAACTAAAAGTAAGTCAATAAAAGACACCAAACAACAGGATGCCAAAACTGGATAGAATTTAGGGTGTACACAGTCGTGCCAATTAGGAGACGAGTTCTATCATATAGATGTATATTTACTGAAAAGGTGCCCTCTAATAGGATTTAAAAGGCTAAAGTAAAGATAGTGAAATGAGGCTTTGAAGAAAAGTTAGGGCACCAAGATTTAAGAATAGATTCAAAGGTATCAGGAAAAGCAATTTTGAAACATTTCTTGCCTTTATTAGAAACAAATGCTTGGGAGTGTAGATCAATGATATCAAAGTTTCTTAAGGGAGATCAGCTGGAGAGGAGGATGTTTCTCTACCTTTCTAAAGGAGCATGACATGCAGTAGGGATACTTTCGAAATTAAATAAATGTGTATATATAGCCTAAAAGTTGACAATTTTGCTTATCATCTCCACTCTGTACTGTATATTTTGAGCACTTTTCTCTTTTGCAAAACTCAGTAATGTTAGAACTTGAAATTATTGACGCTTTCAATTGTCTGCCCCTTCCAAAGGACTATGTTACAGTAAAATGTAAAAGTTCTGTCAAATCCTAGAAGTTTAGACTTGCAATCCACAACCTTGACATAAGGACAAGGTATCCTTCCCTTTAATAAAACAAAGAACTGCAGATGCTAGAAATCTGAAACAGAAACAGAAATTGCTGGAGAAACTTAGCACGCCCAGTATCACCTGTGGGGAGAAGGCCGAGTTAACATTTCAAGTCCAGCGGTCCTTCTTCAGAACTGGAGAGGGGTCTGAAGAAGGGTCACTAGGCTCAAAACTTTAACTTTCTACTTTCTCTCCACAGATACATGTTTCTTTTTAATACTTGAAGGAGAAGGTTAGAGAGAGGATATTCTCCACTCCTAAGAAGATCATTATTCAGACCCTATCTACACATGTTGAAACATTTCATAATTCCCTTCTTCATGACTTCCATTTTTTCCTTTAGTGAGGTTGTGCTTATTTGATTTTTGGTATGATTGGTAATTTCACTACTTTGGAGGTTGTTATTTTATGTATGAATATCAAAGCAGAGAAATACCACAGGTAAAATAACATGACAGCAGTAAGCTGTGTTAAGAATGTGTTTAAGAGGTATTTGCCCATGGGATAAACAGTGCAGCTAGACAGCAACAGTGAGTTGCAGCTGCACTTGGAATCATTATAATGGAACACCACAGCTTGAGTTATGTAGATGGAGCTTGACAATCTTTCAAACTTGTCAAAATGGCTGACAAATCCCCAGTCTCCAATGAGATAGAGTATTTCAATTCTCTCTCCTAGAAACAGAATTATAATATTTTGCACTCTACTGTCAAAGGGACAAAGCATTAAAAATTGACTTGAAGAAAACTGGCCACAAGGATTTAGCAAGAGTCATAGCACCAATATTAGATAAATATTCATACATAGTATGATATTATGTAACACATAAAGTATAGATAGATTCTCGATAAGAAAGGGGGTGAAAGGTTATTAGGGGTAAGTGGGAATATGGAATTAAGACTGCAATCAGATCAGACCTGATTTCATTTTTTAAAATAAGCACCTCATTCGAGGAAGCAGCATACTTCCCTGAAATGCGAGTATCTCCTGCCTTCGTTAAGATGCCCAATACGTCCACCAACACTCTGTACAGTTTAAGATTTTCTTACTTTCAGACTCTACCTCCGCCCTCCCAAAACCCTCTACCCCATTACAGCAAAGACTAATATTCCATTTGTCTTCCTGTTACTTGCTGTAGCTGCATGCTGATGTTTTGGGCAGCATTATCACCTCACTGGTGCGATTTGGGCAATGGCTAGGAAGTTGGGAAATGCAGTGAGTTAGGAAAATTAGAATCTTGATGTTAAGAATACTTTGTCCAATTTTTCCTTAATCTTTCTTTAACTGTTTAATGCTTTTTTAAGCATTGCGCACAGGTCTGACTTCTCATCACAAAGAAGAGTAAAATTGTACTGTCAGCCTTGGAATTACAGCACAGCATAATTTGGTGGGTTGGAGGATAGGTAGCAGTGGTGGAATGAAAGAAGAGAAATTAAGAATACTGTGTCCTCACAAAAATTATTTTAGACTTCAATTTTACATTATTACTTTTGTCCCCATTTAGCACCATGAAACTTTTCCACATGGGCCTTCAGAGATCTTAATGTGAAACTGATGAGTTACAAAATCATGAATCTTCAGATATTAATTAAATTTAATATGTATTCTTTTGGCCAGCACGCTTAACAGTTAGGAAAGTTTGCTGTTCTCAGTTACAAACATGCATGAATCAAAAAAGTACATCTTATTTATTGAGTGGGTATAGTTGACTACAAAGACAGAGGGTTGTAAATCTATACTAAAATTCCATCCGGCGCTTGAACTCAAATGTTGTCAGCTGGTGATTAGGAATTGGATGGTGCATGGAAATTTTACAAGCATAAAAAAGACACTTCAGCTCTAATATAGTGGGCAGTTTCTCCACTGCTCTTCCACTTAACTCCCATCTCCTCTTGAAATTTATTACTTTTTATCTTTCTGTCTTCTGTGACTGATGAGTTGCCTCTAGGGTCAAAACCGAGACCTGTGACATTACAGTAATAAATAAATGAATCAGTGAGCCAATTTTCTGTGTATCACTGAGATTTTTCTGGAGTCAGGCATGATCCAATTCAATGTCAGATAATTTTGCATTTATTAATTTGGTCTGGGCATGAAGCATTAAACAACAATAGATTGTATTTTACAGCAGAAGTAAAACACGATTGTGTCTGTGCATGCACCACAAAAACTCATTTTGCGTTAGGAAATTATTACATAATCAGTCTGTGGACAGAATAGTCCCACTATCACCAACAATAGAAAGCAGACATCTTGAAGATAATCAACCCTTTTTGACACGTCCCCTTATCTATCTGATTCACAATATAAATAAGCATTTGAGATACAACTAAGCAGAAATAGCTCAATTGCACAATTGATAATTTTCCTGGAACGCTGAAGCCATCTCCACAGTTAAAACAATTCTTCTGAAGCAACATGTTTATCTCTATGTCAGAATTGAGAATATGGTCAGTTTGGAATTTAATGGAGGGATGATTTTCAAATATGAAATCAGCACAGATGATCAGTGTAGACAAAACCAAGGATCAAGCTGTAAATTAATTAGAGGTAGTAGGAACTGCCGATGCTGGAGAGTCTGAGATAAAACGTTGTGGAGCTGGATGAACACAGCAGGCCGAGCAGCATCAGAGGAGCAGGAAAGTTGACGTTTCGGGTCGAGACCCTTCTTCAGAAATGGGG
>JAHRHZ010000077.1:952985-981040 GCA_024137785.1 Ginglymostoma cirratum | reverse complement strand
TGAGCAGCATCAGAGGAGCAGGAAAGTTGACGTTTCGGGTCGAGACCCTTCTTCAGAAATGGGGGAGGGGAAGACGATTCTGAAATAAATAGGGAGAGAGGGGGAGGCGGAAAGAAGATGGATAAAGGAGAAGATAGGTTGAGAGGAGACAGACAGGTCAAAGAGGCGGGGTTAGAACCAGTGAAGGTGAGTGTAGGTGGGGATTTAGGTGGGGGATAGGTCAGTCTAGGGAGGACGGACAAGTCAAGGAATCGGGATGTGGTTAGTGTGTAGGAGATGGGGGTGGGGCTTGAGGTGGGAGGAATGGTTAGGGAGGTGGGGACTAGCTGGGCTGGTTTTGGGATGTCGTTAGGGGAGGGGAGATTTTGTGGACTTCACAACCCGGACTGACCTATCCTCCACCTAAATCCCCACCTACACTCACCTTCACTGGTTCTAACCCCGCCTCTTTGACCTGTCTGTCTCCTCTCAACCTATCTTCTCCTTTATCCATCTTCTATCCGCCTCCCCCTCTCTCCCTATTTATTTCAGAATCCCCTTCCCCTCCCCCATTTCTGAAGAAGGGTCTCGACCTGAAACGTCAACTTTCCTGCTCCTCTGATGCTGTTCAATTAATTAGAGGTGCACACTTTAATGTGATAGATGACATAGAGTAATGCAGCACGGAAACAGAACCTTTGGTCCACTCAGCCCATACCGAACATAATCCCAAACTGAACTATTCCTACCTGCCTGCTCCTGGCCCATATCCCTCCAAAACTTTCTTATTCATGTACTTATCTAAGTGCCTTTTAAATGTAATTGTGCCCACCTCCACCACTTCCTCAGGAAGTTCATTCCACACACAAACCACACTCTGTGTAAAAAAAAGTGTGTAAAAATCTCTCTCCTCTCACCTTGAAACTATGGCCCCCTAGTCTTGAAATCCCTCATCCTAGGGAAAAGACACCTACCATTAACCCTAGCGATACCCCTCGTGATTGTATACACTTCTATAATCCTAAAATCTTTGCTGTAGGAGTATGACCACAAACTTGGGGTAAACATTGCAAAGTCATGCTGTGTTCTTGTTTCCAGCCAGTCCATGTGTGGTGAGTGAATGGAGTCAGTGGAGTGGCTGTGCTGAGCAATGCCAGCCTACTGTGCGGATTCGACGGCGTCGCGTTGAACAACAGCCTCTGAATCATGGAGACCCTTGTCCAGCACTGGAAGAACGAGCAGGCTGCCTGGAGTATATGACTTACCAGGGTGTACATTGTGGACAGTCCTATGGTATAGATGCATTAGATTTATTCTCATAACCTCACTCTCAATGTATGTAGTATTCTTGACATTGATTTGCTTTGTTTAAAGATCACATTCTTGTCAGAAAATTCTGAAAGGAGATTGTAAGAAAACCTAGTTTGACTTTTGCAAATTGACATTATTATTTTCTTTTGTTCCTTGAAATGAGAAAAATTGGGGTAATAGAAAATTTTCCTATTGCCTATCACCCCTGTTATCATCAAACACTTCCAAAACATGTGCTTCAAAATGGCGTGCTTGCCTTCATTGGTAGGGGCATTGAGTTGTTTTCATGTTGCAAGTGTATAAGATTTCGGTCAGGTGACATTTGGAGTATTGTGAGTAGTTCTGTTCACCACACAATAGGAAGGGTGTGAAGACTTTGGAGAGGATGCAGAAGAGGTTTACCAGGATGTTGCCTGGATTGGAGTATATTAGCTATAAGGAGAGGTTGGACAAAGTTGGATTGTTTTCACTAGTGTTTTGAAGGCTGAGGGGCGTCCTGATAGGACTATGCAAAATTATGAGAGGCATGGAATATGATGGATAGTGGAGTCTATTCCTCAGGGTGGAATTGTCAAATACTAGGGGGCATAGATTTAAGGAGAGAGGGGTATGTTTAAAGATGATGTGTAAGGAAAGCCTTTTATGCAGAGTGTCGTAGGTGCCTGGAACATACTACCAAGTTCCAGGGGAGGTAGTAGAAGCAGATACAATAGCAACTTTTAAGAGACATTTGGGCAGACACATGATTAGTTTGGAATACCGTCATGGTCGGCACAGACATGGTGGGCCAAAGGGCCTGCTCCTGTGCTCTACTGTTCTATGTTCTATTTCAACAGTTAATGCGTGAATTATATATAGAAATATTTTCATTGTATGCTGAATTTCCCACACCAGCTATTCTTATAGTTTTAAATGATCTGCCAAATGATGCCAACACCCGGGCCACTTTGTGTAGTGAAATGCATGATCTCATTTCAGTTGGGATCCCTAGAGCTGGTAGAGACAAGCCACTATTGTTCTATTCGTCAGGGTTGAATTTGTATCCAGATCTCCAGAGTGAAAGGACAGTGGTTAACTCCATGTGGCACTGCATTAACTATTTTCTAAGAAATATGATTGTCACCTCTAATCGTGAAAGCATTCACTTGCTGTGGACCTTTCTGTATAATATAACATAACTCAGTTTGAAGCCTGCAGCAATATATCTACCAAAGGGATAATGTTTGATGTGGAGATATCCGTTTGACAGGAAATAAATACATGTTGATATTTAGAGAATTCTGACAAGAGGAGAAGTCAAAGTTTAACTGTTTTCTTCATTGCTGTTGTAACAACCATGTAGACTGAATAATCAGCCATAATGATAACTTTAGATTATTTGCAAACTTGACTATAGACAAGCGCTGAACGCTGTTCATTAATATTAAATTATTCGTAGCAAGGAAATTAATTCTATTTAATGGGCACCTTTTATAATCTCAGGATATCATACAGTGCTTTCCAGCCAATGATTTACTGTATAATGTAGGAAAACATTTCAGTTAGTAAATCTACAGAGTTTGTAATTATTTCTACTCTTACATACACTATGAAGAAAAGTACTTCACCGTATAGCTGGCAAACCTTTTAGTCTTGTCTGGTTTAGTCTTTACTCTTACAAATGAATTAACATTAGAAGAAAAAAGCGGCAGAAACTTACTACAATGGCAGTAGCAGATCAGGAAGAAATGAATTTATCAGCTGAACACTAAGAAACAACATGCAATTGAGTGAATATGGTAGTAGCTTTGATGGTTTAAATTTTAAGTAAATGGACGACTGCTTCTACAATGGCCTAACACAAAGATCATATTGATGTAGAAGTTTGCTGTTGCATTTGCTGAGTCAGTGATTTTCTCTCAGACTTTGTTTATTGTGGGTCCTTAGTGCAGTTTTAGTATCAGATGTAAATGTCAGGGGATTAATTCAGTGTGTTTTATTTTAGAAAATATATAACTGCTTTTCAAAGTTAAACCAGAAAATGTTTGCTTTATTTGCATATTTTGTTAGATATTCTAATTAATTCTCTGAAGTCTTCTTGAGAGGCATTTGAAAGGAATAAATTTGCAGGACTATAAGGACAGAACACAACATTAGGTTTGATCAGATTGCTTTACATAGAAGGCTCTAAGTAACTTATCTGATATGCTGCTTTGTGGTTTAGACTTTTGGTTTGACTGTTCTAGGCCCTGCTTTTATAAGCACTGCAGAGTACAATAAAGAGAGAAGGAAGCTGGCTCTTTTTGAAGATAAAGAGATTCCTGGGTGAGTAGCACTTTTCATTCTTATACCAGGTTATTATTCTGAAGAAAATTGCTTGGCTATCAATCAAAACTCAAAAGGAATTGTTGACAAAATTTGTACTTTATCCCATTACAAATAAGAAAGGAAATTTATAAACTATGGTTTGTACTTTATTCTTTTGATAAAAGGTTTTGTACCTTAAGCTGTAACTTACATGGCCTATTTTCAGTTGCTGATGCCCTTGCTGCATATTTCAGGACATCAGCCTTTTATTCAGATTTCCAATATTTGAATTGTTTTTTATTTAAATTTTACTAAGAATGAGAATATATAATTTGTTCATGAAAATGAAAGACATGCAATGGTAAAGCTGCAAAATAGAGGGCAAAAATTAATTAATCATGATGAAGAAAAAGAGAGCTGTGATTGGAGGCAGAGTAAAGCATCATGAGGCATGCATTTATAATGGTAGGGGGAAAAGCCAGTGACTGTGAAATGTATTATACTACTTAGTCAGGAAGTCATATTCAAATAATGGAATTAATGGCATGAGAAATAATGGAATCAAGTCTAACTTTAATCTGGTCATTGAACTTCTTAAAAAAGTAATCCTGTTTTCATGTAACTAACTCTTAAGTATGAGACAAGTTCAAATCCTCAATTTGTTATTTTCGATGAGCCTTCCTCTCTAGTGTATTGTTAACATTGTACAAGGCACCAAGAGGAAGCAGAGAATGACTCAAAAGGTACATTTTTACACAGAGGTAACAAGGTGTAGAGCTGGATGAACACAGCAGGCCAAGCAGCATCAGAGGAGCAGGAAAGCTGGCATTTCGGGCCTAGACCCTTCTTCAGAAAAAAAAACTATCTATCTCCTACTATCTCTGAAACATTTTTACACAGCTCAGGTTTGCCTCCTTGCAACAACTAGCTATGGCATTGTACCTGTGGGGGTTTCTACAATTGGCTTATCCTGTTATTGTTACAGACATGGATAAAGTAAGAAACAACATAGTTAACTGAAGATTTTAATGCAATTTTACACTTGCTTTGTAATCATTTTTGTTAAAGAATTGTAATCTGACACTAAGTGATGTGAGGGCTCTTCAGTGCAGTAGGCTAATCTGTGGGTTTTTTTTTGTTCCAAGTTTCATTATAATTCCGATTTTCTTTTTTAATAAAAGTCTGGCAGGAACTTGCAAGACAAATATTTTCTTTTCATATAGTGACTACAGTTCAAAATGACTTAATTGGCTGCAATGCAATTTGAGACATCTTGTGGATATGAAAATAGTATATAAATGCAAGTCTTTTCATATCTTCTGTGCAATGATTCTGTATCCACCTTCTGAAAAAAAAATCTTATTTAAGTAAAATGATTTTTACAAGAGACGGAATCCTCAGCATATCTCAAAGAAGCATCTGGATTCTCCCTAAAGGACAAAGCAGCTTTTTGATTGTTCACCAAAACTTATACAACAGTGAGTATGTGTTGCATGCACCCTATTTATGGAGAACATGTCATTGGATTAGTCGTGCTAAATTGCCCATGGTATCCAGGGATGTCCAGGGTAGGTGGGTTAGCCATGGGAAATGCAGGATTACAAGGATAGCGTGGGTCTAGGTGGGATGCTCTTTCAAGGGTCAGTGTGGACTCGATGGGCCAAATCACCTGCTGCTATACTGTAGGGATTCTATGAGTCACTGCTGTCAGGAATGCAGTCACAGCCCTCCATGTTCAACGAGAAAAATGCATCAGCAATATGGGGGTTAATTTTAACTTGACAAAATCATATAATGGAGCTGTAATGGTTGTAATGAGGTCAGTCAGGTAGACCTCATAGATTATGAGTTCCCTGAATGGGGCTGTTAATCTGGTCCAATCAGGGAGCCCTGGCTGACAGATAGGAACAGGAGCACCAGAGGTTCTGTTGACTCTGAGAATGGGCCCTGAGGGAGCTGGATCAGTGTCAAGGACTCTCCATGTGTAAATACAGGATGACTTGGTGATGGGATACCAGTCTCTGTAGAGTTATTTCAGGAGCATTAGCAGTTTCCAAATATTATTGGTGGACTTAATACCCCATTAACACAGTCACTGCCATTATTTTTAAAATAGTTTACTACCAAATGCTGAAATTAATGATTGTTTCTGATGTAAAGCTATTTAGAACAATAAACTAGAGTCCTGTGATAGCCATCAGACTCTGATTGTCATTTTAGAACAGACACAAACAGAAACTGTACCATTAACTTTAGAACCAGTTCTATGGATGGCTTTTCAACTATACAATAGAAAATATTCCAAAAGTGTGTCAAGGGCAGCCTTTGATACAAGTCCAGGGGTTTGGGCAAGGTTAGTTGGCGGGGTCCTCTCCCTTGTAGGGTCTGAGGAGTCACACTTTGGGCATTCTACCACCCATCCAGCTTGTCACTTGTTCCTCAGGATCTCCATATTGGACAGCAGTCCCAACAACTCAGGCCATGTACTCAGATCTTGTAAGGGATTAGCTGGTGAAGGTATTTGCTGATATCTACAACCTCTCCTTGCTACAACCTGAAGTACCCACCTCCTTGAAGAAGACCACCATCATCCCAGTACCAAAGAAAACACATGCAATGTGACTCAATGACTACCGCCCACTGGCTCTGACCTCCACAATCATGAAGTGCTTCGAGAGGCTGGTCTTAACCCACATGAACGCTAGCCTCCCAGTCTGCCTCGATCCCCTGCAATTTGCTTACTGGCAAAACAACTCCACAGTGGACACCATTTCCCTAGCTCTACACTCATTCCTGGAACATCTGGATAACAAAGACTCTTACGTCAGGTTCCTACTCATAGACCACAACTCTGCCTTCAATGTCATAATCCCTACCAGATTAATCGCAGAACTCCAAGACCTACGTCTCAGCTTTGCCCTCTGCAACTGGATCCTCAGCTTCCTGACCCACAGTCCGCAATCAGTGAAGATTGACATCAGCACCTCCTCCACGATAACCCTCAACACTGGCGCCCTGCAAGGATGCGTTCTCAGCCCCCTACTGTACTCCCTGTACACCCATGACTGTGTAGCCAAATTCCATATGTATACTATCTACAAGTTTGCTGATGACACCAGCATGGTAAGATAGATATCAAACAATGACGAGTCAGAATACAGGAAGGAGACAGAGTGCTTGGTGTCATGGTACAATGATAACAACCTCTCTCTCAATGAAAACTGATCATTGACTTGAGGCAGAAAGGAGGAAGACATGCCCCTATCTACATCAATAAAGCTGAGGTAGAGAGGGTTGAGAGTGTCACGTTCCTACGTGTGACAACCTGTCTTGGATTTCTCATGTAGATGTGACAGTCAAGAAGGTACAACAACATCTTTTCTTCCTCAGGAGGCTTAAGAGATTTGGCATTTCCATAAGGAGCCTCACCAACTTTTACAGGTGCACAACAGAAAGCATTCTATCTTGGTACATAATGTGCTGGTACGACAACTGCTCTACCCTGGACCATAAGGAACTACAGAAGGTTGCATGTACAGCTCAGACCATCATGGAAGCCAACCTCCCATCCTTAGACTCTATTTACACTTCTTTTTGCTGCAGAAAGGTTGCCAACCTCAACAAAGTCCCCTCCCACCCCGGTGATGCTCTCTTCCAACCTCTTCCATCAGGCAGAAGATACAGAAGCTTGAATACACACACCAACAGATTCAAGAACAGCTTCTTCCCTGCTGTTATTAGACTGCTGAATGGGCCTCTCACTTCAAATAATGTTGATATTGCTTTGTGCATCTCCTGTGCAGTAGAACCCTGTATGCTTCACTCCGTCTAAGCACCCCATGATCTGTATGCCCTCGTTTGCTATGATCTGCCTGAACTGCTCAGAAAACAAAGCTTTACACTGTACTTAGGTACATGTGACTACAATAAATCAAATCAAATCAAAACCAGACACTACAGCAATGACTGCACACAACCCTGGCCACAGACCTTGACCCCCGACACCTACGAGTCTGACCACATCTTCACGGCATACCTCGGACCCACTTACACTCGGTTTCTGTAATTCAATGCTGCAGAGGTACAGGCCACACAAGGTGGAATTGACTAGGGTGAATGTCAATGATCCGTGTGTGTTCTTTCAGCACTCACTCACTTTGCATTTACTTGACTGCTCACAGAATCTGTGCTTTGGCCCCTCAGTCAGAGCTTAAAGATTCACAGTACTTTTGGCTTGACTTACCTAACTTGTCCTAACTCTAACCCTATTACTGTACTTAAAAACTGAAAAACCATGGATGCTTTAATCAGAAAAAAATCAGAAATTGCTTGAAGAGCTCAGCAGGTCTGGCAGCAACTGGTGGGGGGTTTGGATCTGAGACCATGGAGTGCAGTCAGTTCCCAGGAAGATAGGTTGGAATGGGTAAGGAGACAGAGAAATTGGGGCAACTTATGTCATGTCAACAGTTCTCAAAGAACAGGTTGAGTGCAGGTGAAAGGCCAGAGGGAGGGTTCCAGGTGGAGGGAGGGTGCTGGAGGTGGGCAAAGGGGTATGTCGGACGGGGAGAAGACTCTTGCCTAAAGAAATGGGCATGGAGGCAAACAGTGATGGAAGAAGAGTTTAACGCCTTGTCATGCCTGAAATTCATTAAGGTGGGGATGCAGAGGGATAAAACTGAGACTTTTGCTGAGTGAAGAACGTTCAGCACCAGACAGCAGAAGATCAGGACGGATAGTGAATACATGACAGGAGGTGGGGGTGGGGGAAGGGATAGGTTCAGAAGGTTAGGAGAGGGGTGGAAGGTTCTGTAGGGCCTTGGGTATCTCTAAGTTGTTGTATCTTGTGGGCTTTGATTCCTGAAGGAAAAGAAAATGTTTCTTTGTTAGCACTTTCAATGAGCCGAAAGGTGAAACTGCGAAGTGGTGCAGCCCTGAGCCAGTGTATTGGGATGCTGTTGGAGCAAAAAGTTGAGAGTATGCATTTGATGATGCATGGCACTGAGTGTGGATCTCAGGATGCAACGAGAGCAGCTGTCTGTGGAACGTTGAAATCATCAAGATATCTGTTGTGATCCTGGGAGGATTCAAAACACGAGGAATGAAACTTGAGTTGGAATCCAAGTGGGGTGAGTCTGAGCCAGAGGCAGTCACTGAGCAAGGGGATGTGGCTGTGGAAACAGGTTTTAGTAAATACCTGTTCCAACACCAGGAGCAACAGTAAAAATAATGACGCTGGACAAAAAAAAAAAGATTGGAATGGAAATCCCATCAGAGGGAGGAGGAGAACATCTTGAAGGTGGGCATGCCCAGAAGAGAAGTGGCAGTGAGTTAAGCACTAAGTAAAAGCCAAAAAAACTATGGATGCTGTAAATCCACAGATGCCTGCCAGACCTGCTGAGCTTTTCCAACAATTTCTGTTTTAGTTCTTCATGATTTTCGGCAGTGGTCAATCAAGAGAGTAGACAGATCTCTATGCAGCACTGTGTGATTTCGGTCTCACACCAACACCATGTTGCAGCCAAAATCACTGCACGTGCATCCATTGCAGAGATATAGTCCTCAGTCAAATCAGTAAGACACCCTTCAGACAAGCAACCCCATCACAATAGATCAAGAGCAGGCTTTGATATCGGTCCAGAATTGTGCATGGTCAGTTGGCTATTTGGAGTGGTCAACGAATGAATCATTGCCTTTACAGTCCAAGGAATGGGAATGGTCAACTTTGATCCAGTGCAAACAGTCCAAGGAGTTACAGGAAGTTGATCTGGAAGCTGCACAGATAATCAGTCAGAGGCTGGTCACTCATTATTTGGGGCTGTCTGTCCACGGCAGTAAAGAGATTGAGCCACAGTCAGTCTTGGGTGTTAAGAGTAGGGGGTGTTATCAGGAGTTAGTGCTGTGGTAGGGAAGCTAGGGAGCTTAATTGTGGGGATTGGAGGCAGTGTCCTGGGATTCAAAGGAGATAACTTGTGAATTGAGGGCAGCTAAACATATAAGGAGCAGAGGTGATAGACCATGGGAGGGAAAGGGGTAACAAGAGAGTGGCTCATCAGTAGTCAGCAACAGCATGACCTCAAGGTGGGGAACAATGCATCATTATATCTGGTGTTTTGGCTTGATGTGCCGGGGTTAAAGTGAGAGATGAGATGGTTGATAGTTGGGTTGGGTGGAAATGTGGGGAAGTTCAAAGCCAATGGGGTGCAGATGGAGGGCTACAAGGAAGAGAATGAGTTCTTTCAGAGGTTATTTACCAGTATGTTGCAGGGTATGGAGTTACAAAGAAAGGCTGGGTAGGCTGGGACTTTTTCCACTGGAGCGTAAGAGGTTGAGAGGTGACCTGATAGGGATTTATTAAATGTTGAGGGGTAAAGATAAGGTTAGTGGTAGGTGCTTTTCCCCAGGACAAGAGATTTTAAGAATAGGAGGCATATTTTTAATGTAAGAGGAGAAAGATTTAAGAAAGACGTGGAGCAAATTTTTTTACACAGAAGGTGGTTCGTGTGTGGAACAAACTTCCTGAGGAAGTGGTGGATGTGGGTACAATTGTAACTTTTAAAAGACATTTGGGTAAGTACGTGAATAGGAAAGGTTTGGAGGGATATGAGCCAGGAGCAGGCAGGTGGGACTAGTTTAGTTTGGGATTATGTACAGCATGGACTGGTTGGACCGAAGAGTCTGTTTCCGTGCTGTATGACTCTATGACTCTATAATTATCTTAGAGGCTGAGCCTGAGACTCACTGGTGAAGCATGACTATTTCCTCCCAGTATCATGCAAATAGTGAGCGTGCATCTTTACAGACAATCCTCTCACAGCTGATAATGAAAAGTGAGTATATACTTACAAATGTGAGAACATATTTACGATGAGGTGTCCTCCATGTCACCTATGTGCCCTCAGGAATTTTTCTTCATTCTTTCCATCCCATTATGTCTCAGTGCAGTCCCAGGATGCAAAACTGTTGGCACTGCGCTGACCTGGTGGCAGCCTCAGATCGGGCAAGGTCTGGTGTCGTTGTCTCCTCTGTTTGCCCTGTCCTAGGCACCACTCCATCCACCAGGTTCTCCAGGTCCCAGTCCATAAGATGGGCAAACAACCTTCCCTTGTCTGACATGTCCAGGGTGAATGGCACAAATTGTGCAGGGAAGCTCTGGACTGACAGCACTTGACCTTATATATGGCACGAGTACGTGGGAGAATCTGACAAGCAGAATGCCATAGGAGCGTAGTGCATAGTTAAGGAAGTGAATTTCAGAAGATAGCATGAGGAAACTTGCTTAGCGTCAGGGAGAGAAACCCTCCATGAAACTTACATTAAACTCTTCATTGTCTTCTGCTGCAGTACAAAATCTATGCTTTGTTTTGTAAACTTGTCACACCTTTCAGGGCTGACTTTGAAATTTGAATTCTGACGATTTTCATTGACTTATTTTGCAACTTGGTTTCCCAGTTGTGCTCACATGTTCGCCTTTCTTCTGCTGGCAGGTTGATTCTTAGATTTCTCTTTGAGCTCTGCAGAGACTGTCCTCTAATCTCTAAAATCTCTAAACTTCTTTTTCAATATCTTGAATTCTCTCGCTGCTGCTCAGTTATCTGTCTGCCGTTAAATTTCAACAACTTTATGTTTGAACTGGGCTGTGGATCTGCTGTTCTTTTTTTGATGCTGTATTGTGATATTAGAGTGGGATTGGCAGGAATGTAGGTGCACCGGTGAGATGTTACCTTTAATAGGACATGTTGACGTGCAGTCATGAGAAAAAGCTCCTTTAAATGAATAGGTTTGCACCATGACAGATTCAACTTCAGTGGCAAGTAGGAAGAGTTTAGACTTTTTGGGGGGCCAAAGTTGGGTGTTTGCTTTCTAATGAGCTTGACTGCTGCTCGCATATATGCAAATTTCTATTTGTGCTATGAGTTCATTGATTTTATTATGAATGCTGTGTGCATTCAAATAAAGAGTCATGTGATTACGTCTATTTACCATATTTCCCTACTCAGACCTTACTTGCTGACGCATTCCTAAATTTGGCTGTTTTGTCTCTTCCCAGCGCATACTATTTATCATTACCCTTATCATTACCTTGTTCTTAATAATTTTCTAGAACTACCCTAATGTGAACCCTACACCCACTACTTAGTTTAAAACCCTCTTTTATTTCATTGGCCAGAAACACACATTGGACTTTTTTTTTAAAAAAAGGAGAGTTTTTAGCAAAAACAAGAACACAGACTAAGACTGAAACGGCGAATGTAATTTGCGTTACTGTGTAGTCCACATTCAACTCCATTGGGATGGATGTGCAAAGGCAGTGGAGACCCCACTGGAGAACTCCTGGAAATGTGGAAACAACTTTTTTCCTACCTTATAAAAATGGAGATATTCACAGTAATCAACCATAGGAAGCTTGGACATTAAAATTAATTACCTCAACCCTAACACATAATGTCTAAGATGACGTTACAGATGTCATTGAAAAAATTACCTTTTGGAATATACAACGGACTTTTTTAGAACTTCTGTTTGCAAGATGGAGGGAGAACATGTGATACAACTGTGCGTGTGTGTCTCTATACTTGAACTTGGGCTAACAGAAGACTTACCAGCAGCAGAAAGAGGAGAAAAGAAAAATTAGGAAATAATTCTTCATGGAAAAGGTGGTAAAAGTGTGAAAATCTCCCTCGCAAAAACAGCAGATGCTTGCTCTGTGAATGTTCCAGTTGGATAGCGTTAAGATAGAAGTTAACCAAGATCTTGTTGAATGGCTGAACAGGTTTGAAATGTTGAATGATGTTCCTAATTCAAGTTTTTTTTATCTTATTAATTAGGTATTGTACTGAGTTCACAATTGAATCACTGTCCTTCTACTGCACTGTAGAGAATCGTTCATTTGCTAGATGGATGCAGTATCTCCGAGAGGGTTACACTGTCTGTGTAACATGTCAGCCACCAGCTATGAATTCACACAACCACCGTTGTCATGGTGATGGGGCAAATGATAATGGGTAAATTATAAACGCAATCAAAAATGCATGCATGAACAAAATATATAATTCAGTTAATAATTAATTTGATAATGCAACTTGTTGCGTTTATCTGTTTCTAACATACCTTCTATTATTGAACAGTATCGACCATCAGTAGCTTTATTAGATGAGCTAACATATGGTACATTATTGTCCTGTGTATAGTGTGCACTTGTCAAAATAGGACTTCAAAATATATAGTTCTACAGTTTATTGCAAGTGAAAAATCTCTTTAAAAAATGCAAATATAAGTCATTAAATTATGGTTATTCTAGCATAGCAATAGAACTGTAGAAGTAGTTATAGCTGTGCCCAGGAATATACTATTGGCAGTGTTTTCTAGTTTTTATTTTGCTTATTTAGATTATGTAGGAACTTTCAATATTTGGACAGTGGGCAAATCAGAAGGGACCAGATCATGAGCTAATTGTGTTTCAGACCCACAGACTGTATAGCAACACTGATACATGATCTTAATCTGGGTAAGTGTGAGGTGCTACACTTTGGGAGATCAAATGTTAAGGAAAAGTATACAATTAATGGCAGCACTCTGAACAACACTGATGTACAGAAGGACCTTGGGGTTCAAGTCCACAGCTCCTTGAAAGTGGCACGTAAGTAGTGGTAAATAAGGCATATGGCATGCTTGTCTTTATTGGTTGGGGAATTGAGTACAAGAGTCAGGATGTTATATTTCAGCTTTATAAGACTTTTGTTAGGCCATACTTAGAGTATTGCATTCAATTCTGGTCGCCACATTACAGGAAGGATGTGGAGACTTTGGAGCGGGTGCAGAAGAGGTTTACCAGGATGCTGCCTAGATAAGAGGGTGTGAGCTATAAGGAGAGGCTAGAAAAACTCAGGTTATTTTCTCTGGAGCGGCAGAGGCTGAGGGGAAACTTGATAGAAGTCTATAAAATTATGAGATGCATAGATAGGGTTGTCAGTCAGAAACTTTTTTCCCAGAATTGAAATGTCCAATACTAGAGGCATGCTTTTAAGGTGGGAGGGGGAAGGTTCAAAGGAGATATGAGGGGCAGGTTTTTTACACAGTGAGTGGTAGGAGTCTGGAAAGCACTGCCAGGGGTGGTGTTTGAGGCAGATATGATAAGGGCATTTAAGAAACTTTTAAATAAGCACATGAATATGCAAGGAATGGAGGGATATGGACCAAGGACTGGCAGAGAGATTAGTTTCATTTGACATTGTGGGCCATAGGGCCTGTTCCTATGCTGTACTGTTCTATATACTTAAATTATATAAATAATTAAATGATATAAACACCAATTACATATTTCACAGACTCAATGAACACATCAACATGTTTGAAGAGCTCTTCACAAATGCCAGCAGTCCTGTTTCATTCTCCGTAATTTTCTTTTTAATTTCAATTTTTTCAATAAGTTCCATCAGTTAGATTAGTTTACAACTTCTTTAGTTTGGTTGTCAGGCGTACTCTGTTGTCAGCAAAGCTAGTTCATTCTGTAACCCTATGCATGCCCCATCTAAACATATTTCTGTACTTACTGATAAAGTTCATACTTGTGTTGAGTTTGTAACTTTCTTTTGTTTATGTTCCCATTTCTGGCAGGACTCATATCTTCCAATGGCAAGCAGTGGGTAATGCTCAATGTAGGGGAACATGGAGAAAAGTACGTGAGGTGGCAGAGTGCTCATGCCCTGTTGTTCACAGTTTTATATTTACTTGAGAAATCGTTTCTTACTTTAGAAATGTTACATGATAATAGATTAAGCTTAAATTTATAACAATCCGACAAAAGTACCACTCAACTTCATTCAAGACCACTCTATGGGAGTATTCCAAAACAGCACCAATTTTTCAGAATGTGAATGAAAATTTTTGAATACACCCATTCGCTTGTTCAATAAAATGAGGACAGGTATGAAGACATCATCGCTGATAGTTTGTGAATTTTGTAATGCATTCTTGCATTTTAATTTTTTGTTTAAAGACAGAACATACCTCCTGGCATATCACAGACATTTTTGGTTTAGAAATTCAATTTAAAATTGATGATATGCTAATTCTTAGCAGTTCAAAATTAATGTAAATCAATAAGAATGCATTTAGTAGACTTGTTCTTTCAGGCCACACCTAGTCCAGATGGATGAGCCAAAAATAGTTTAGTTAGAACTAATCCAGCTCCCAAATAAATCAAGTGGCCAAACATGAAATCGTGACTGAGCAATATTAATCTCAGTACTCTAACATTAAAACATTAAATTCAAATGTGATGGTGAGTTCAGTAGACACAGCTTTCCAATTAGAATGAGTTCTGCATTTCATCTGGACCATGCTTCGCCTCACATAGGGGTGAAGGATGCAATCAAAACAGCAGAAAAATATCTGTTCTATCTGCTAGTAAAATCAGAATTTACTGCCCAATATGAATTTGGAGATTTCATTGTATTCATTCATATTAATTACATTGTTGTAGGCAAATTTGGGTATGATAGATAATTGAAAGAATGTTTTGTTATTTTGCTTAAGACAAATGCAGCTTTTGTCTAATTGATACAATTAATAAACTTGGGCAGAATTTAAAAACAACATTTTAAAACTGGAGGAAGGCCGTGATCCTAGATGAATCCGAAGTGTTAGTACTGGATTCTGCTGAACAATCACAGCAACTATATAGTACGGGCTTTACATGTATTTGAAACAGTTTATGGTAAGACAGTGCAATTAACTAGCAATCACCACTGAAGGAGAAATACAAAAGTTCCTGTCAACAATCTAATGTGAACCATGAAATCAGAAGCATTGTTCAATTTCAAGTCGCACAAAACTAAATTAGAATATGCATTACTTAAAGTAGTGATGCGAGTAAATAAACCATAATTAAAGCAAATTAGAGGGTGAGGACTGATGACGAGAGCTGGTGTAGATACGATGGGCTAAATGGTCTTCTTCAGCACTGTAACAATTTTGTGATTCTGTAAAACTACATTCAATTTACCAAAGATATTTGATTAGGCAGATGATTAAGAAATAACTTGTAGATTATGTATAATTTTGATTATTGCAGACAAGTATATTGTGTATAACAAACGACCCACCTTGAACTGTAACTGATCAGTTGACTTTTCAAATACACTGCTGATTTTATGCAAACAATTTTTATTTCATATTTAATTTGACACAGTGAATCTAAGCAGCTCTCTAAGTTTTGGCATAGTATCTATAACAATGTAAACTTTATGTCTGGAGCTTCATGAGTGTTTACAAAGAATGTGACTAGATATTCATCCCATTATCCATATTTGGTAGAAATAAAAATCAGCTTGCTTCTCTCTACATTTCAATGGAATCATTATATTCTGAAACATGCTATTCCTCCTGAATTCAGCCTTAGTTCAGAATTAGATAAAATTTATACCTTTTTATTTCAGGCAGCTCCTTCCTCTACTAGTGGTCTAATGCTATATCAAATTTGTTAGCAGTGACTAGCAAATGAACCTCAATATAGGTACGGGTGAGTGTCAGGTAATACATTTTGTTACAAAGAATATGAAAGTTATGTACTTCCTGAAAAATAAACACCTAAATGTGGTGGAAGAATAGGGGACTCTTTAGGTATATCATTTAAAGTCGTGTATCAAGTCAATAAATGAATAAATAAAGCAAATTAGAGCTAGAACTGAGAACTAGACCACTGCCTGGACACACGATGGAAGCAGGTTCAAAAACCAAAACAACAGTGGATGCTGGAAATCAGAAACAAAAACAGAAATTGCTGGAAAAGCTTAGCAGTTCTGGCAGCATCTGCGGAGAGAAATCAGAGCTAACATTTTGGGTCGAGTGACCCTTGCTCAGAAGATGTTCAGTCAAGGTTCAAGAGGGCATGATTTAATTAGTTAAATAGAAATAATGAACCGGGTTTCAGGGAAAGGGTGGGAAAATGGCAATAAGTCATGATGCTCATTTGGAGGTCCAATGCACACCATGGGCTTAACAGCCTTCTTCAGCACCTTTACCAGTTCTGTGATTCTGTATAATTATGTTAAATTTGTACAGTACCTGAGTTAAATCACATTTTGAATACCTGCAACAATTGTGCCCATCTTATTATAATTGAAAACTTAATGGCTGTGCATAAAGTCTGACAATAAAGATTAACTGGAAAAATACCAGAACTGAGAGTTTAGACTGATCAGCAAAGATTAAGCAGGCTGGGGTTGTTTTTTCAGAAAAAAACTGTGACTCGATTGATAAAGGTATTCAATAATGCAAAGGTTTGATTGAGTATACCTAGAGATGATTCCACATAGCCATGACGTATAAATGTAAGATAGTTAGTAATAATTTAAGAGGAAATTCTGTAGAAACATATTTACCCAGAAAAAGATTAGAATGTGGAATTTGCTAGTCCAGAGAGTAGCTGAGGAGAACAGCATGGGAAACTAGATAGGCAAATGAGGGAGAAAGGAATAGAAGAATATGTTAATTAGGCTAAAGAATGAAAGGAGGCTCATGTGAAGTATAAACCCTGCTGTGGGCTAAACAGGGCTGAAAGGCCTGTTGTTGTGATGTAGAAATTTCATAACAGGAATTCCAATTTTCCTTGTTCTTCCAAGTCATTTTAAAATAAGCCAGAAAATTAAGTAACCCATATTTAAATCAGCCTTTAAATCTTTAGTCAAAATGAAATATTTTTCAGAGTAAGGGAATTATTATAACACATCCGTACCTTTTCTTTATATCAGAAAATTATGAATTACAAAAAGACTGCTTTTTAATTTGTAGCAATGACTCCTCAGTCTATTGACGTTCAGAAAGCATATTAAGGTGGAGAAAGTGATGTACATAGTCCCATCATACCAGTTATCGATAAAGCCTTAAGTCACTTTGTTATATCATGTTCCACATAAACCCTCCATCGATGCCCAAACCTTTTTCTACATTCAGCCCTGGAATATCACTTACAACTGAGCTTGCCAAATCACAAAAATCTACCTTTTAGGTTTCTGCTCACCAGATTTCTGCAGCTGCTGTCATGGACCAAACCAAACCCCTTCAAATATATCAGGGAGATAATCTGGATCCTAACATTTTCTTGTTTGAAGGCAACTGTAAGGTGCTGTGTTCCAGATGTAATTTGATTGGTTATACTACTCAGCTTTAAGGAAAGCACATTTTATTCTTACAGTATCATTAAAATACAAAATAAAAAGAATTGGTATAACTTTAACTGTATTGGAAAACTTAACAGAATAATAGCTTATAACTACAAAACAGCAACTGTTCCAAAGTAGTAACATCCCATAGACATACCCTTGGCAAAGGCAAATTCAGTAAAACAGATTGTCTCACGTGGTTCTGATACCAGAGAGAGAGAACTTCAGCTTACGCCTTGGCCGAGAGAGATGTACAGCTGCTTCCACAATGAACTCGAAAATCCCAACAACAACTGAAACCTAAACTAAAACCCTGGTTCTGTGGGAGCCTGACTCCACGCATTCATGCTGCTTCTTTGTTCTAACTTTTAAAAAAAAAGCTCCACAGCCTCACAAGCTGTTTACTTAATTGGCTTGGAACAGACTGCTCTTCATATCTGGCTCAACTTCTCATCATAAAAAAAAACAGGATAAAATACATCTCTTAAAGCCATAGTATCATCATATTACGAAATTACTCAGTTGTACCCTTAGATGCACTGGTCTCTAATAAAATTACTACTGTTTTTCACCTTAGCCATCTCACCTGCCAAGGCCCTCATATCCAATCTTTTAATTACAAGGAACACTGATTTAATGAGATATTGCAGACGATTGGTAAAGCCACCCAGAGCCAGACCTGACAGGACTATCTAAAACGCTATCAGTTCCTGCTCGTCTGCTAAAAGGCTCATTATTCCAGAAATGTCTGGGAATGACAGGATAACCTTTAATTTATTTTCTCTACCACAAACTGTCATCTTAACCCCTTTCACTTCCATCCTTCTCTCCAACATGTGCAAAGAACTCATGGATTTGTCACTAACATTGAGACACCCCTTCTAGCTGGTGAAACTTGCTCTAATGCTTACCCGTGTCCTAGCCCTGAACGTGCATCGGTATGGGGTCTTTAGTCTTTGATAGTATTTGACGCAGTGTTGATGTAGGTTTGTGTGCAATCATGATCCTATGCGGTCTAAAGAGTCTGGTTGTCACTTCTGATATAGTTTTGATGTGGGCTGGAGTTATTAGTGTCTTCTATTGTAGAGCGCGTCCTCTGACTGTCGTTTGTTTTGTAGGCATCGGCAGACAAAACTTGTTGGGCATCCATTGTTGGTAAATACTTTCTGTAGACATTCCTCTTCCATTCTTCGGGTATCGCAGTGTGATGTGGCTCGTTTTAATAGTGTCTTAATTTGGCTGTGTTTGTGTGTGGTGGGGTGATTGCTATTGAAGTTCAGGATTTAGTCTATATGTGTGGCCTTCCTGTACACTTGGGTCTGGAACTCAGCATTAGTTAGTCTCTCTACCATTATGTCTAAGAACAGGAGCAGTTTGTTATTTTCTTCCTCTCTAGTGAATTTTATGTTTGCAAAGATGCTGTTGGATCTCTTCTACTTATGTGCATTTGATTATTACAAATGTGTCGTCCACACATCTTATCCACATGAGGTTATAGCCACGCTTGCCGAGCCAGTGGTTTTGGTTGCAATTTTTTCTCATTGCCTGGCATTGTGTGGTGCGAACGTTACCTCATGTTGTAGTTAGTCATTGACCTGAAACATTAACTCTGTGAGTTTGTAGACATGCTCACCAAGCTGGTGGGTTTGATTGCAAACATTTCATCACCCTGCTAGGTAACATCATCAGCGTGCCTCCGGTGAAGCATTGGTGTTCTGACCCACTTGTTATTTGTATGCCGAATGGATTGAGTATGGGGATCTGCTAATTAGGTGTTTAAGTCTCTGTTGTAATTCTCTTGTGAGCTTGTGTGTAGGTGTGCCTGGTAAGGAGACTATTGGTCTGAGTGGGATTCTAGGTTTGTGTACCTTGGGTAGTCTGTAGAAGCGGGGGGTGTTTGAACCATCTGGTTTCATTCTGATGTAGTTAGTGTTAGTGATCTCTCCTGCATATTTAAGTTTCTTGAGTGTCTGGATTATCTTGTTCTCGAGCTGTGGTGTGGAGTCTGACGCCACCTCTTGGAATGTGGTTGCATCTGCAAGTAGTGCCTGTACTTGCGATGTAGTCTGTTCTATTCAGAACCATGGTCATTCGCCCTTTGTCTGCTGGTAGGATTGTGATGTTTTTATCCTTCTTCAGACCTTCTAGGACCTTTCTGCTGTGTTGAAGGTGTTTGATTTGTGTTTACTGTTAAGTCCCAGCACTTAAGTCACATCACGATCCTATCAGCAGACAAAAATGATTGTTCTCAACAAAACAGACTGCATCCAGAAAGCTTCTACGGACTCTCCAAGGTACGCAAACCTAAAATCCCACTCAGACCAATAGTCTCCTTACCAGGCACACCTACACACAAGCTGGCAAGGGAATTACAATGGAGACTTAAACACCTAATTAGCAGTTCCCCATGTTCAATCTATCCGGCCCAAGAATTTCTCACACAGCTCAGCGACACAAAAATTGAGAAGGACGAAATCATCATTCCCTTCAATGTTACAGCACTATTTACATCCATTGACGCATGTTAACCGAGGAGACACCAGCCACACCGCTAGGAGGGCCAGGAGCACCGACCCTGAACACCTACAACAACATTAACAAGGACAGCTTACTGAAACTACTAGATTTATGCCACGCAACACACTTCACGTTTAACAGCCAAATACACAAACAGATCAATGGTACACCAATAGGATAACCCATCTCAGGTCTCATTGCAGAAGCAGTGATGCACAGAATAGATCATACAGCCCTTCCTATAATCCAAACAAAACTGTGGATAAGATATGCGGACGACACATTCGTAAAAATCGAACGCACAAAAGTAGAAGACACCCACTAACTTATAAACAGCATCTTTGCAAGTATAAAATTCACTGGAGAGAAAGGAAACAACAAACAGCTCTCGTTCTTAGATGTAATAGTAGAGAGACTAACTAAAGGCAAATTCCAGTCCCGAGTGTACAGGAAGGCCATTTGGTCCATGCACATGGACCAAATCCTGAACTTCAATAGCAACCACCTCACCATACACAAACAGAGCCAAATTAAGACACTATTAAAACGAGCCATATCACACTGCAACACCCCAAAACTCTGGAGAATGGAAGAGGAACATCTGCACAAAGTATTTACCGTCAATGGATACCCAACAAGTTTAGTCCACTGATGCCTACAAAATAAATGACAATCAGTGGACATGGTACAACAGAAAACACTAGTAACTCTACCCTACATCAAAACTATATTGGAAATGACAACCAGACTCCTTAGACCGCATAGGATCGTGATTGCACACAAACCTGCATTAACACCATGTCAAATACTATCAAAGACTAAAGACCCTGTACCGACAGTAAACAGGACTAATGTGATATACAGAATCCCATGCAGCGAGTGCAATAGGCAAAACATTGTACAAACGGGGAAGAGACTGACGATCAGGATACACAAACACCAGCTGGCAGTAAAAAGACATGACTAATATTCACTTGTCTCGATACACAGAGACAAAGAAGACCATCAGTTTGACTGGGACAAGCAACCAACAGACATTCAAGGGAATTTCTGGAGGCCTAGTTCTCAACATGAGACTCCATTAACAAACACATAGAAATAGACCCCGTATACAGACTGCTGCTGAAAAACAGAACCAGAAGTGACAAGATCCACCACACCAGAGGATCATATCAATGCTTCAATTCAAGGTTGCACTGATGATGTTGCCTGGAATGGTAACGAAACATCTGCATACCATGGAACAATCGGCTCAGGGAGCAAACAAACAACTGCAATGGTGGAACTTTCTCACACTAAAGATGACCGCCAAACCTCCCTTCTCTATTTTGGCATAATTGTATTCGACATCAGCAAAAGTCCAGGAAGCATACGCTATCGAGTGTTCCACTCCATTGGGCCACTGGTGAGCCAACACTACCCCAATGCTGTATCGGAGGCATCACATGTCAGCACTACCTCTTGCTTCGGACTGTAGTAGGCCAACATCTTAGATGATGATAGCTGGTTTTTCATTTCCCTAAAGGCTACTTCTTGGCCATGCGACCATTTCCAAGGCTGACCCTTTTTTCAACAGCAGGTGTAAGAGTGCCAAGATGGAGGCCAGGTTATATATGAATTTTCCACAATAATTCACTAACCCAATGAAAGACCTAAGTTCTGGTACAGACATGGGAGCCAGGGCTCCTTTGATCATCCTCACTTTCTGTTCCAATGTGTGTAACCCAGTTTTGTTGACTTTGTAACACAAGTAGGTCACTTGGGGTGCCTGCAGCACACATTTTTGCCGTCTAAGACGTACATCCACCTGGCAAAATTGTTTAGTCACTATGTCCAAGTTCTTTGAGTGCTCTTTATTGGTCTTCCCTGTCATTAGTACATCATCGAGATAAATGGCAGCCTGGGGTAGCCCTTGTAAAATGCTCTCCATGGTCCGCTGGAAAAGGGCGCAGGCTGATGATACCCCAATAGCAGACTTGTATATTGGTATGAACTCTTATGGGTGTCAACTGTGGCGTATTTCTGGGACCCCGTATCCAGTCACAATTGTGGGTAAGTGTGCCTCATGTTCAGCTTTGTAAAGGACAAACCCCTGCCAGCTCTGTGTACAAGTCCTCTATGCAAGTGATTGGGTATTTATCCAGCTGCAAGAACCAGTTTACTGTTTGATTAAAACCCCACAAAGGCAAACTGAGCCGTCAGGCTTTATAATCAGTTTGACTGGTGCTGCCCACTCTGCAAACTGCACTGCACTATCTGCGTTTCAGAATTAGGGGAAGTTTGAAATCATAATATTCCTCAACCAACTTTGTTAACTCTTGAAAGGTTTTCGTGTCTGTTACTCTGGGAAAGCCCCTTATAACTGAAAATGCTGCAGGTCCACAAGTGGCCGGAAGAATTACTCGTTGCTTTTCATCTGCCTCAATGTCATTTGCCCAGGGAAAATATCACATTCTTTCCATATACTAAGTCAAGTCTTTGACAGCAGGATCAAATGAGTCAAGCTTCCCAAATAAAGGCTTGATGCCATCTTCAAGATGACTGCTGCAAGTGAATGTTCTTCAGGCACATACTGTTTCCTCCCATTGCTGCTGAAATAACTGCACGGAGGCTGGTATCCCACCACCACGTCACCCCTTGTTTACATGTGCACAGTCCGCTGGGGCGGGCGGGCGGGCGGGCCGGCCGGCCGGCCGGCCGGCCGGCCAGCCCAGAGTCAGTCCCTCCACTGAGGAGTGTCTAAATTCCCAGTTAATATTGGTCAGCCAGGGCTTCCTGATTGGCCCAGGTTAACAAACCCAATCAAGGTCCTCACAGTCAACAAGGTCCACCTGGTTCCATTCGCTACAACACCTGACAATAAAATCTAAATCTATGACTCTTTGACTCTATCTCAGCCTTAAATATACATGAGAACTCTGCCCCACACTTCTCTACGGCAATGAGTTCCAAAGACTCTCAACTCACCGAGAGACGAAGTTCTTCCTAATTTCAGACTTAAGTTGGGACCTCCTTAATCTGAGACTATACCTTCTAGTCCTAGGCTCTCCCATGAGGGGAGACATGCTCTCAGCATTTACGCTGTTAAGCTCCTTGAGAATCCCATATGTTTCAATGAGATCACTCTCATTCTTCTAAACTCCAGTGAATAGATTTGAATTATTTGATTTATTTATTGTATCTTGTTACAAAATACAATAAAAGTGTTGTATAGTGTCGTCACTCTCTGGCCCCATTTTAAAACACAGAAAAAAAAACCAAAACATAGAATAGTAAGGCAGAAAAATAAAGAAATAAAGAAAGTTCCAAGTCTTTCTTGTGCTCAGTCATGGGCCATGGGCCTGATGACCAGGCACAGGTCCCCTTCACTACACCAGTGCCACTGGAAAGTCATCACTCTTTGGCGCCATTTCACCTCCACCATTGCTGTCACCACCACAAGTCCTTGCTGGACCTCGCCAATGTCACTGATGCTGCTGGATACCGAACTGGCCCAAAGTCAACTCTGCCACTGCCACACTTTTGCTTCCAGCCCACCTCGCCGATGCAGCCTCTGCTGATTCCGCTGCAGATGCTATCAACGTGACTGAGATCTTCACCAAGAGGTAAGTAAAATGGAGGAGCAGAGAGAAAGAGAAAAAACAAGAGGAGTGAATAAAAGAAACAAAATGAAGAGGACAGAGTGGACAAGCCCTGGGGCCACAGCCCTATTCCACTGCCATTTTCCCAGAAGAATAGAGTCCGAACCTGTTAAATCTTTGCTCATTACACATCCCTTCGTACTGGGGATAATGAACTTTCTTTGAACTGCCTCCAATGAAATAATATCGATCCTTAAATAAGAGGGCCCAAAACTGTTCACAGTACTCTGGATGTGGTGTCACTGGCCCCTTGTATTTTGCAGCAAGACTTCCTGAATCATACTCCAAACCCAACATTCCAATTGTCTTCCTGTTTTCCTGCTGTATCTGTGCACTAGTTTTCTGTGCTTTGTGCACAAGTACCCCAAGTCTCTAAATATTGCAGCTTTCTCTTCATTTCAATAACATTGTTTTTTCCCTCCCTTCCAAAATTAACAGTTTCATATTTTCCCACAATATAAATCTATTTTACCAAATTTTTGTCAACTTACTAAACTCATCAATATCTCTCTAAACTGTTTGTATTGATTCACAACCTGCCTTTACACCCATGTTAGTGTTCTCTGCAAATTTGGCTACAGTAAATTCACTTTTTTCCTCCAAATCAATTTTCCTTACTATTGTAAACAGATGCAGTCCCAGTACTGATCCCTGTAGAATCCCACTAGTCATGGGTCACTAATCTGAAAAAAAACCCCTTATCCCCACATTTTCTTTCCTGCCCATGAGCGAATTCTCTATCAACACCAATATACGACTACCAACATCATGGGTTTTCCTTATCTTATGACTTATTATTTTGCAAGGTATCTTTTCAAATGCCTTCTAGACGTCCAAATGCAACTCATCTATTGGCTCCTCTCTTATCCACTCGGCTTAAGACTTCCTCAAAGAATTCTAATAATAGTAAGACATGATTTCCCTTTCATGAAGGCATGTTGACCCTCCTTGATTATAATGTGATGTTTCAAATGTTCTGCAATTACTTGCCCAATAATTCATTCTAATTCTTTTCCAACAATAGATGTTAGCCTAATCAGCCCATAGTTACTCACTTCTTGAATAAAGCTGTCAAACTGGCAGTTTTCCAATCCTCTGGTACTTCTCCAGAAATGAATGATCTTTGAAAAATTACAACCAATGCATACACCATCACTGCAGTTCCTAGGATGCAAGCCATCAGGGTCAGGGGACTTATCAGCCCTTAGCCCCAATAGTTTTCTAAAATTACTTCTTTAGTGCTGGTGATGGTGATGGTACTTAACTCCTCCCCCATATTCTTTAATATTAATGGAATATTCAAAAAACCTTCCACTGTAAAGAAGATGCAAAATATCTGTTTGACTCTTCTGCCATTTCCTTGTTCTCCAAAACTGGTCTTCTTAGATTCATTTCCTAAGGGACCTATATCTGTTTTGACCTCTCTCTCTTTAAATATATAAAGAAGCTCCCATTGTCAGTTTTTATATTCCTCTCTAGCTTTTCCTCATGGTTTACTTTCTCTGTCTTTATGAGACAAATACATAGGATTTGGGGGTGTAGCTTCATTAACAAATTATGTGGCCAGTGCTGTAGTGAGAAATGATTTTTGCATTGGAGATCAAAACTGAGAATCAGTCTGGATAAAAACAGTTAAGTGAAAGACATCCTGGTGGGAATTAATTACCTTTGGTCATCCAACAGTAATTATGAAGTAGGACAAATTCTGAACCAGAAAATTCTAATGGCTTGCAAGAAAGGTACGGCAATAATCATGGATGATTTTAAAGTGTATATAGACAATATTGATTAAAGTACCAATAGTAGCCTCAAAGGTGGCTCAGTGGTTAGCACTGCTGCCTCACAGCACCAGGAACCTGGGTTCAATTCCACCTTTGGACATCTGTCAGTGTGCAGTATGCACATTCTCCCCATGTCTGTGTGGGTTTCCTCCAGGTGCTTTGGTTTCTTCCCACAGTCCAAAGATGTGGATTGGGCATGCTAAATTGCCCGTAGTATCCAGGGATGTTGGGTTGGACATGGGGAAATGCAGGAAGAGGGGAATGAGCCAGGTTGGGATGTCCTTCGGAGGGATGGTGTAGACTTGTTGGGCTGAATGGCCTGTTTCCACACTGCATGGATTCTATGGGAGCTCATAATGTGTATCAGAGGTTGTTTCTGGGATCAATATATTATGGAACCAACCATGGAATAGGCTCTTTTGGTTTTAGTAATGTCGTGAAGTGGGATTAATGAATGATCTCATAGTAAAGAATTCCAAAAGCAATTGAAGGACAAGAAACTGGAATCCCATGTTAGAATTCTGGTGTTAAACACAGGTGATTATCTAGGCATGAGGTCTGGCCCGGGTGGACTCAGCAGGAAGACTAAAATGTAGGGCAGTTGCTGAACGGTGGGAAACCTTAAGGAGATATTCAATTCCTCCTAACTGAAATATATTTAAGAAAGATTGGGGGGAGGGGGAAACAAACCATTCCTATCTAAGTAAGGAAGGTCCCAATAACAAAGATAAAAACTAAGGCAAACCATATTGCAAAGGTCAATGGTGGGCTGGAATATTGGGAAACTTTCAAAGATCAATAAAGGGTACCGAAAAAGGTAAGGAAAAAAAAAAGCAAATGTAAAATATGAAAGTAAAATAAGAAAATATAAAAATGGACAGTAAAAGTACAAGTATTAAAAATGAAGAATGTAGGTAAAGTGAACATTGCTCCCTTAGAGGACAAAGCTGGGAAGTTAATTGTGGGGAACACAGAAGTGGCAGAGTCGCTAAATCAATATTTTGTTTCAGTTTTTGCAGTAGAGAACACTAAACTATCCCAATAGTAACAAGTAACGCAGAGGCTATAGAAAAGGACAGATTAAAACAACAGTCATCACTAGAGAAAAAAAAGTATAGAGCAAACTGTTGGGACTAAAGGCAGACAAGTCCCAAAGCCCTGACGGCATATATCCCAGGGTCTTATAGTGAATGACAAAGATATAGTAGATGCTTTGGTTCGATTCTTCCAAAATTCCCTGGATTCTGAAAAGATTCTACTGGATTGGAAAAATACTAACATAACACCCTTATTCAAAATGGGAGGGAGGCTGAAGGTATGAAACTACTAATGAATTAGTTTAACATCTGTCATTGAGAAATTGCTGGAATCTGTTATTAAAGTAGTAATAACAGGACATTTGGAAAGTCAAAATGCAATCCATCAGAGTCAGCATGGCTTTGTGAAGGGTTAAGTCAGGTTTGATTAATTCATTGGAGTTCTTTGAAAATATACCGAGTGGATCAGATAATGGGGTTCCTGTAGGTGTAATATATCTGGAATTCCAGAAGTCATTTGATAAAGTACAACACAAAAGGTTAATACAGAGGTCCCTAAACTATGAACATTTGACTTACAAACACAATCCCACAGTGGTGTAATTTTAAAGACTCTATACTTACTTATTGCTGCTTTACATTGTCCTGCATTATGCTCTGACTTGCATATAGAACCTGTTCGCAACCCAGGAACTGCCTGTACATAACGTAAGATCACATGGGGTTAAGGATAATATATTAGCTTGATAGAGTATTGGCCTAGTGACAGAAAGCAGAGAGCCAGGATAAATGAGTCTTTTTCTGATTGGCAAGCTGTGATTAATGGGGAGGCCACAGGGTTTGGTCCTCAGAATCCAACTATTTATAATCAACATATTTGGATGCAAGGATATAAGGTACTATAGCCAAATTTACAGACAACACTAAATTAGATGGGAAATTTACAAAGAATAAGAAATTACAAATGGATAGGTTAGGTGAATGGATCAAACCTTGGCAGATGGAGTTCAATGTGGGTAAGTGAGAGGTTATCCATTTTGGTCAGAAGAATAAAAAAAAGCAAATTATTTATCTAAAAGGGAGAGAAACTTCAAAATGCTTCAGTGCAGAGGGATGTGGTATCCGTGTGTGTAAACTACAGAAAGCTGGTATGCAAATACAGCAAGTAGCGAGGAGGCAAATGGAATTCCCTCATTCATTGCTAAAGAAACAGAAGTATAAAATTAGTTAACAAGGCGTACAGCTGGATGAACACAGCAGGCCAAGCAGCATCAGAGGAGCAGGAAGGCTGACATTTCGGGAAGGGTCTAGGCCCGAAACGTCAGCCTTCCTGCTCCTCTG
>JAHRHZ010000077.1:904985-952585 GCA_024137785.1 Ginglymostoma cirratum | reverse complement strand
AGATTTTTCTGATGAAAGGTTTAGGCCCGAAACGTCAAGTTTTCCTGCTCCTATGATGCTGCTTGACCTGCTGTGTTCATCCAGCCCCATGCTTGTTATCTCGGATTCTCCAGCATCTGCAGTACCTTTTATCTCTGGAAGAATAGCACCCCATTTTCTACTCAGGCACTTCACAGCCTTCAGGTTTCAATATTAAACAACTCAGACTTTGCCCTTCCTTTTGATTATGCCTCCCCCCACCTAGTTTCTCGTTTCTAAAGATTTGCTTTCAGTAGGGCAGATATAGTTTTCATCTGTGCCTCTACTAACATGAACACTTATTTTGCTTTTTGCTCTGGGGGACTCTTACCATCTGATCAATTGTTTCTCCTCAACTGTTTACAGCATAAAATCCATCACTTTTACATCCTCCTTCAGTTCTGAAAAGTCATACTGGACTGAAAATATTAACTCTGTTTCTTTCTCCATCAATGTTGCTATACAGCTGATTCCCTCCTGAATGTTTATTTTTATTCTAGATCTCCAACACCTGCAGTACTTTGCATTTATTTCCTTCAACCCGGCTGGTTCCTAATAGGCTTTGCTTTACCTGAACCAAGTAAAACAAGACCAAAAACAAAGACAAAGATGCTGGAAAAGCTCAGCAGGTCTGGCAGCATCTATGAAGGAGAAAACTGAGTTAATGTTTCGGGTCCGGTGACCCTTCCTCAGAACTGTTCTGTTTTGTTTTCTCCTTCACAGATGCTGCCAGACCTGCTGAGGTTTTCCAGCAACTTTGTCTTTTGTTCCTGATTTACAGCATCCGTAGTTCTTTTGATTTTCAAATAAAACAAGAATTCTTCAACAGTCACTGTCCAAAATAGCCTCAGCAGGGTCTACAGCATGCAGTTATCAGTCATGTGATTTCCAGGGAGCCTTATTAAAAAAAAATCTCCAATGTCCACAGAATTTTCAATGTACTCTTAAGACACCACTCCAGTTCTGCCCAGAAAACTTGAAACAAACTTTCTTCTGCAATCCTTCAAAGCTCAAGTCTGTCAAACCATACAAAATAAAAAAAACTTAGCAAATCAACTGGGAAGCAGATGGCAGAAGAAATTCTAAGAAAAGTAAATATTGAATATTGTTGTATTAAAGATAAATGTTGCAATCTGATATAATAAAAAATTCATTCACATCACATAGCTATTGGAATTCGACGTATAGCTACCATTTTAATCTTAGATAAATCTGCCCTTCCCAAAAATTCAAAGCACCTCACTTGTCATTCAGTAAGGCTTGTGAAATTGTGGACTAAACTTTGTGCTTTGCAGTTTCTTTTCCTACAGCTAGCACTCCCACAATGACACAATTAAAATAAAAATACATTCTTTTTCTCCAGTGCATTCTCATAACATAATAGATTTTACACTATGCAGCTAAACTGTAACGCAACGTAAAATATGCATAAAGTATAGAATCAAATTGCTTTTAGTTCCATAAAAATGTCAACATTTTATCCGTCATTTAGAATTTTCTTTTCTACCAGCAATGTTTCTATTTCAACTGGCAGTAAATCTGAACTGGGATTGCAGGCATTTTCACAGATTATATTTGCTTTACAATAAGGTGAAATGAACATCTACACTTTCATAAAGCAGAACAAATCCTAAACCATCATGACCAAAGTGGGAAGCCATAAAAGTTTGCTACACTAACAGCCAATCAGGCGACTATTTGAACTCTCATCTTCTGGCTTTGAGTCCAGCACTTTAAATTGGGTGTACAGTAAGGCTATCAATTTATTTTCATGTGCTCATATCTTAACGATCGAATAATCACAGTTCCCCATCTTCTCACTGCTACTATTATTTTTTTTTACAAAAGTACCACTGTATCAAGATATTTTGGTAAAAGAGCTTTTAATGTGCCACCTAATTATAATATGGTATGGTGTGAATTTTCATTGCAAATTCTACGATGAATGACAAATATCAAATAGGATATTTAGCACTTCACATTAAATAGACCAGTGGGCTCTTGTATAAAAGATGGACGTTGTTAGTAGCCAAGAACAGTCCTAGGTTCAAACAAGCTCTCACATATGAAAGTCTTGGATAGGTCATTTGCCATTCACTGCTTTTGGACCTCAAGAATATTTGTTAAGGACAAAAGTGTTACATGGAATGGTTGTTGATAAAGACCAGATTTCAGGGCTATCAATATGCAGGTGTGTTTCCCCCACTGTCCTCTCTTCTGGCACACAGAACAGAAAATATATACAGATGTATCTTCATATTTCACAAAAGTCATTACAAAATGCAATAAAAGCAAAATATGGGTGCTCGAAATCTGAAGCAAACACAGATGCTGGACAAACTCAGCACGTCTGGCAGAATTTCATTCAGAACTCAAGAAGAATCATTTTGGACTCAAAACATTAACTGTTTCTTAGTCCACAGATGCTGCCAGACCTGTTGAGTTTCTCCAACACTGTTTGTTTATTACAAAAATGCACATCAGTACACAGAAGCAGAATTATTATTTTCCAATCAGATGGTACATTTGAGAAATTCACTAAATGTGTCACTAACAAGTGAAAGCTTACTTAATGAACACAGATGTTGCAAATTGATGGATCTAACAGTTAGTTAGGTTGAACCACAAATTGCTGGAAAATGTAAAAAAAACACTAGTCCGTTCCTTCACTTATGATGGTGACCTTGTGAAATTTTTGCTATTATTTCTCAGCTTTCATCAACATCAGAGTTGATCATGCAGAGTTTTTTCATGGTTCTCCACCTGTCCTTCAGCATTACACTGGTGCGGTTATTGAAATCATAGTGCTCCAGAATTTTGGCCCAGTTTCCAGATCCAAATTTTCTCACTCCTTCCTTTAGCTGCTTGTCCTCTTCATATAACCAGGCCTTTAAAATAAATAAATGCTTATTTCAAAACAGCGAAAGATAATGGTATGCCTTTATTAAGTGAATAAGGTATAAACATTTTCTTCTATAAGTTACAAGTGTTGTTGGGTTAGTGAATGGGATATTGAAGAACTTTTGAAATTAAGTGCATGTGATCACTAATGGCACAGATACAAGGATGGTAATTCTTACTTGCCCCATAAATAAGCTAAATAAAGAATAGAAAAGAAAACATGGTTAATGGAATTTTTGTGGACCAGAGGGATGCAAACAATGTTGATTCTCTACAGATGTGTCAATTTGGAATGATTGCTCATTCCATAAACACACAATTAAATAACCATAGACTCAGGTCTGCTAGAAGATAACAGCAAAATTTGTCGATGATAAAATGAATAGTTAACTATTAAGAGAATGGAAGAACTTTTGGATGTGCGTAGAACAGATAAATGGTGGAGGAAATTTAGTGCACCTAACTATATTTCTATTGGGGGACTGGGGAGTAGAGAGAATAAGAGAAAATATGCAATAAATAATAAATTGAATATAGATGCAAAGAGACCTGGAGATTTCAATAATCAAATCTTAAAAGTTAGGAAGACAGCCTGAGAAAGCTGACAACAGAGAATACCGCATCCTAGGTTTTGTAAATATGGACATGAAACAAAACCAAAATTTGATTACTGGACTTCACTGTAACCTTAGTGGTGCTGCCTTTCTTCTTCTCTGGCTTTATTCAAGTCTCCCTCAGTCCACATCTCAATGTTAGCCACACATGAAATTTTCCTTTCACGAGCACTAGTGCACTGCTGATACTTTTATAATTATTTTATAATTCAAATACAAGCCTGAGGAAAGTAAAACATGAAGGAAAAGCATTGTATTAAACTAATCAGGATCTTCTATATTCTAATGAATACAGGTCCAGTTTACTCAACCTCTCCTCAAAAAACACCCCCTCTATTCCTGGGATCAGCCTCGTGAGCCTTCTCTGGACTGTCTTCAATGTGTTTCCTTAGATAAGGTGTCCAAAGCTCTTTACAGTATTCATTTAGGACTGAGACAAAGAAACATTTCTTCACTTAGAGGATGCTCGGCTTGTGGAATTTACTTTCCCATAAAGCCAAGTCACTGAATATACTCATTTTTGTTTAAGATAAAAGCTATTAAGGAGTACGAGAAGGAAGCAAGAAATGGTGTTCAGATAGAGGATAAGCCATGATCATACTGAATGGTGGAGCAGGTTCAAAGGGCCAAATGACCTATTCCTGTTCCTAGTTTTTAAATCGCCATTATTTCCGTGAATTGCTGGTTAGACACTAGTTTTGATAGTCAGTTGAAGAAACAAATACATATTTATGGAATTTGGCAAAACACCTTTGTTAAATGCACACTAGGGAGAAGTGACTATGGTTTTATTCCAAATCTATTAAATCTCATTTGGAGTTGACTAGTGGGGAAAGTACTATATCTGCACCAGGGAAAAGTGGGACAGATGAAAGAAATCAGAGACATCAGACCAGTCACAAGTATTCTAACTAGCAGTCCAAAATAACATTAGAAAATGTTTGACAGCCAGATTGTCTGGCCTTTCCCCTAGCCACTATTGGAGGCTCACAGAAGAAAAATTGTAATGTCAAACACATTCAGATTTGAAACTGTATATGTTTTGATCAAAACAATAGTTAGCAACTACTGAAATACATCACAATTAGAGATACATTTGCCATCCTTCTGGAGGAAAATCAAGGCAGTAAATAGGCAAAAAGGGAAAACCTAATTAAGAAGTTAATTACGCTTTCTCTGAAGAACATGCCTCCTATAACAATATCTCAAAGGACATAAATGACAGAAAAATTGACATTGATAAAATGATCAAATAATCAACTCTCATATCCTGTCATGAAAAAAAGGATTGATTGCTTCTTTTATGACTTATACAATGTAACCTTTCAGTTCATGATTAGTACAAATTTTTCCTTTCATCAATTGCTTACTCTTTTCTTCCTTGGCACTTCTGAATTGGATGATGTATTTTGCTTTTTACTTGCCACCAGATGTTCACGACTTGTGAATTTCTTCTCTGTAAAATAAAAGAACAGACAATAACTTTACAGCTGCAAAAGTCTTTATCTTCTTCTCAAATTATCTCAGTGCTTGTTTCACCAATTTCTACATTAGCACCTAGGTTTCTAAACTGAACTTTGTTTTTAAGAAGAGCACCTAAACAACGCCATAGTTTGGCCTGTAACATACAAATGCAAACCGTTAGTTTAAAACAAAAACTTTTTAAATAAATAACTTTCTCTCCTTACTTCAGTGTTCCAGCATCCGATCTCTTTTTCAAAACTGACAAGATGGCACAGTGATTTTTTGATCTTTGACTGTTGTGGCATCTCAAGAGTGGGAAGCAGGAGAAAGAGATATGAGGATGGAGTGATGAGAGATAACAAGGTGTAGAGCTGGAACACAGCAGGCCAAGCAGCATCAGAGGAGCAGGAAAGCTGATGTTTCGGGCCTAGACCCTTCTTCAGAACACCTTGTTATCTCAGATTCTCCAGCATCTGCAGTTCCTACTATCTCTGGAGTGATAAGAGTTGCTTGCACTCCAGCATTCCCATTTTTCTGCGAGATGCACAGCTTCTCTTATACCTTCAGTGACATGGTAGAAATCAGGAACTTCCAACATGGGCAGTGATGGGTGCAATGCTGTGTCTTACACCTAGTTACTAAAATACTCATGGCACAAGTTTGATTGCAGTTTGGGTTAGTGAATTCAACTTTTACAGTATGGGATGAAAGTGCAGCTCAACACAAACAAATCTTATACTTTATTAGGAAACTCTACTTGAAAAATTCTCTTAATTAATTTCCAAGGATCAGGGGCTTTGACTATGACAACAACTTGTTTTATATAATGCCTTTAATGAAATATATCAAGTTGTCATTTAAAGTTAAAGTGGTTACATCAGCCATTGAAAACTGTTCCTTTAAGTGAATCACTGGTTCTCATAGGATCCAGTTTCAGAGATAATGTTCAATTTCTTTATATTCTTCACACCCAGAAAAACCAATGTAGAAGTAAAATGTTGTACATACATGTGCAGCGCTGTACACTCTTAGCTGAAATAGTTTGCAAACTAAAATACATGACTGAATATAAAAGAAAATATAAACTATAAGTACCACATTTAAAGTACACAGTCACTTATGTTGTTCAGTATATTACAGTGGCCAGACCCCATCTACTGGCAGAAGCTGTTCTGTGCAGATAGCAGCTGAAGTCTCAGGGCTGCCTGCAATGACTAACATCTACTGCTGAAGAGCAACCTCATGACGTCAGCACAAGTTCAGAATCAGAACCAGGAGTGATGCTGGCTGCTAGGGGAATAATAACAGATCTAAACTGTGGAGGAAAGGTCAGGTAAGTAATGCAGACATGCTGGGAGCAAACTCAGAGAAAATAAGAACTGCCGATGCTGGAGTCAGAGGTAACACAGTGTGGAGCTGGAGGAACACAGCAGGCCAGGCAGCATCAGAGGAGCAGCAAAGTTGACGTTTCCGGTTGGGACCATTTCTGAAGAAGGGTCCCGACCTGAAACATCAACATTCCTGCTCCTCTGATGCTGCCTGGCCTGCTGTGTTCCTCCAGCTCCACACTGTGTTAGCACTGGGAGAACAGTTGCTTGGGAAGGCAGGTGACAGAACAGGATGTCTATGACAAACGACGTCAAAGTAAAACTGGCAACATTAAATGGATATACTGACACAATGTTACTCATCCTGTTAAAGTGAAACGATGTACAGTGAGTTCAAGTTAAGCAGGGACTTACTATATATACATCCCAAATAGTTTCACTGGAATGCTGTAAAGCAAAATCTTGTATAGATTTACAAAATGAGATATTATGACAGATAATACTGTCAAGAAGTGACTTAGAATTTGAGAGAGGGGGTCAGAGAGTCTTAAGAATAGAATTCTAAGTGAGTGACAGCATGGTCATCAATGCTGAAGTAATTAAAAATTGGATTGACAAAAGACCCAGAATTGGAGCAACGTATTTCTTGGAGAATTGCCGGGTTGGAAGCGATTACAGAGATAGGGAGGGCAAAACCATTGAAGGTTTTGAAAACAATGGTAAGAATTTTAAAAATCAAGGTATCATTTAACTAAAAGACAATGAAGCAGACGGTATATGAGACGTTGTGTGATTTATTGGTATGACAGGATTGTGGGGTTTTGGATGCTTTCAAATTTACAGAAAATAGAATGTGGGAGGCCAAGAATGGCTGTGTTGGAATAGTCAAGAGTTAACAAAGGCACAGATGAGCATTTTAGCTTCAAATGTGCCTCAAGGAAGGCAAACTGAAGCAACAGTGTGGTAAAAGAAATAGGCAGCTGTAGTGGTGTTTCTGTGGGGTCACAAGCTGATTCTGGGGTCAAATATGACAGCGAGACTGCAACAGGCTGTTTCAGGCTCTTCCAGCCCCCCAGGGTGAGGACTGAAGTTGTGCCAAAGAAAAAGAATGACTGTGATATTCCCAATACTAAGTTTTGTAATTGAAAAGGTAAGGCAACACTACTCTTAGTATTTAATTTGAAGTGATATAAAAAGCAGGGGAAATGGGACAAATTGGATAGCTCTTTCACAGAAACATAGACTCCCAACAGTGAAGAATGAGGCCATTTAGTCTATCGAGTCTGCACCCACCTTCCAAAGAGCATCCCACCCAGATCCATCCCATCCCTGTAACCCTGTATGGGTTTTTTTTTTAAACCATGGCTAACCTACCTAGCCTGTACATCCCCGAAGACTACAGGGCAATTTTTTGCATGGCTAATCCATCTAACCTGCACATCTTTGGACTGCGCGAGGAAACCGGAGCACCCAAAGGAAACCCACCCAGACACGGGGAGATCAGGTAAACTCCACACAGCCAGTCGTCCAAGGGTGGAATTGAATTAGGGTCCCTGGCACTGCGAGGCAAGCGTTAAGCCCTGAGCCACTGTGTTGCTTTCAAAGAGCCAGCACAGACACAATGGGTCTAATAGCCGTCTTCTGTATTACTTGATTCTGTACTTGTAGGACCTTGCTGCTGTCATTTGATTGTGACTGCTGAAACACATCACAAGTAACATATGCTCTTAATCATGAGCCCAGATTTTCGAATTGGAAGATAGTCAGTGCAACAAAGTAGCTTGGGAGATGCACTGGGAATTCCTCAGAAGTCCCAATACACTGATTGCCAAAGAATATCCCAGCAAGTTCAAACCTCTGAAATCTTCTGTAGAAGTCTCCAACTCTGAGTTAGAGTCATAGAATTCCAAGGGTTCTGACTTACTTAACTGCACAGAGGGAATATCCTCCAACTTGACATAATTGCTCAAAGTGCCAAGTCCCTTCGAATAATCGTAACACTTGACCACACCCTTCAAACCAATTACCATCATCCAATTACCTGTCACCTTAATCTCTTACCCAGCTGCCTCCCAACTTCCTCACCCACACTATCTTCTCACTGTACCTGTTTAATGAAACTTTGAAACATTTAAATTCTTCACTGGAATACAGCAATTAGTGATGTAAGAAGGGAATGTGGGACTTGGCAAATGCTGCTTTCAGAAGATTTGGGCTTGGCTCAGTGACAGCACTTACCATAAGTAGAAGGCTGCAGGTTCAAGCTCAATCTCAGAGAAATAATCTAGACCAATGCTTGAATACAGTACTGAGGGTATGCTGTAATTTTGTAGATGTCATCTTTTGAATTAGATGCTAGACACTAGGCTTTCATCGGCCTCTCATGTGGGTGTTAAAGTTCCTCTTGGAACTTCTCAAATAAAGCAGGGAAATCTCACTATGGCACAGCCAATAATTATTCCTCAATCAACACCAAAGAGTATCATCTGGTCCTTTACCTTATTGACATTTTCAGCATCCTGAGATCATGAAGCTTTCTTACAAATGCAAGCTTTTTTTCTCTTTACAGAGCATTTTATGCAGGGTCATGATCTGAAACATTCTTAGGAATGCTTCAACATGTTGGACTATGGTCCCAGACTGACAATTCACACAATGATTTCAACCTTGTAATGCTGAGAGTTGAAAAAATACCAGCAAAGAATTTTCCAAAAGGAGAGTTGGAAAAAAAAGAACTGTAGCACAATCATTTTATTTTAATAAAGCAGAGATAACTCTGTTTGCTGATGGCATTCACTTAATTTTTTTTCCAGGGAGCATACAAAAGAGGGAGCATATTGATTTCTTAGTTCGGTCATTAATCCACAACCAGGCAGATCCTAAATGCAAAGAAAACCACACAATAAAAGTAAGAACTAAAGATGCTGGAAATCTGAAATGAAAATAGAAATTACTGGAGAAACTCAGTAGGTCTCGCAGCAGACCTGCCAGAGAAAACACAAGGCAACATTTCTGAAGCGTCACTGGACATGAAACATTAACTCTGCTTTCTCTCCACTGATGCTGCCAGACTTGCTGAGTTTCTCTAGCAATTTTATTTTTTTTTACATCTAAAATGCATACTGTCATACATAGAGCTGAAAATCTACTTAATTAGAGGTGACTAGAAGTATGCTGACCACAGCTAACAGCAAAATGGCAGGAAATTTGTAAATTTTCTTCTTCCTGCATAGAGTGCTTTTGTCTTGTTCAAATGACAGATCTAGACCTTGTCTGTTATTCAGATTGGAAGGCTACAACTGATAATATAATGAACTATTATTGTAGGCTCGAATTTGGACTGATTAATGCCAAGTAATGATCATTACATTTTAATGTACCTACTTTTCACAGATAACCTTTTCCTTTTCCCTCCAAAATCTTTGACTGCTTCAGATTTTACTGGTTTCCAACCTTTCTGTGCAACAAAACTGTAAAGCTGTCTTCGAGATCTGCAAGTAAATACATTTCACTTCATTATTTCAGCAGAGTGATATTTATACATTCCAATATTCAGAGGAAACTTTCAAAAAACAGGAATGTAGCTGTAACTAAAAAAATCACAGTGGCTCAGTGGTAAGCACTGCTGCCTCACAGTGCCAGGGACCTGGGTTCAATTCCACACTTGGGTGACTGTCTGTGCAGAGTTTGCATGTTCTCCCTGTTTCTGCGTGGGTTTCTCCAGGTACTCCGATTTCCTCCCACAGTCCAAAGATGCGTAGGTTAGGCAGATTGGCCATGCTAAATTGCCCATAGTGTTCAGGGATGTGGAGCTTAGGCGGGTTATAGGGGGATGGGTCTGGGTGGGATGCTCTGAGGGTCGGTGTGGACTTGTTGCGCCGAAGAGCCTGTTTTCACACTGTACGGATTCTATGAGAATTACTGTTTCACAGAATTGTTACCGTGCTGAAGGAGACCATTTGGCAGATGGAGTCTACATCAGTTCTCTGAATGAGTATCAGTATTTACTGCCATTCTCCTGTCCTTTCACGTAACCCTGTACATTATTTCTATTTAAATAATTATAATTTAACTACCTCAGTTGAATTTGTCTCTACCACACTTCCAGGCAGTGTATCGCAGACCAAACCACTTGCTATCTGAAAATGTTCATACTTACATTGCATTTGGTTCTCTTGCAAATCATTTTAAATCTGTGCCCTTTCATTCTTGATATTTTTATGAGCAGGAACCTTTACCTCTATCTGTTATGTCTAGACAGAGCATGACCACAGGTGCCTCCAACCAAAATGATGGGCCAATTATAGTGTCTTACAGTCATACAGCATGGAAACAGACCCTTCAGGTCCAACCAGTCCATGCTGAACATAATTCCAAACTAAACTGGTCCTACCTGCCTGCTCCTGGCCCATATCCCTCTAAACCTTTTCTATTCATGTACTTATCCAAATGTCTTTTAATGTTGTAATTGTGCCCACATCCACCACTTTCTCAGAAAGTTCATTCCACATGCAAACCACCCTGTGTAAAAAGTTTGCTCCTCATGTCTTCTTTAAATTTCTCTCCTCTCACCTTAAAAATGTGCCCCATAAGTCTTGAAATCTCCCATCCTAGGGAAAAGGCAACTACTATTAACTCTACCTATACCCTTCACTATTTTATAAACTTCTAGAAGGTTACCTTTCGACCTCCTACACTCCAGTGAAAGAAGTCCCAACCTTTCTTTGTAAATCAAAACTTCCAATTCTTGACAACGAGAGGAGCTAATGATAATATAAATGTTGTGGTGTGTATATACTGCCATACATGAGCTGTGTCCGTGATTTTGAAAATTCCAATCAAATCATAGAATCCCTAGTGTGGACCAGGCCATTTGGCCCATCGAGTCAACGCCAACCCTCTGACGAACATCCCACCCTGACCCATCCTCCTACTACCCTGTCTCTGTAACTCTACATTTCCCATGGCTAACCCACGTAGCCTGCACATCCCTGGACACTATGGGCAATTTAACATGGCCAATCCAGCTAACCTGCACATCTCTGGACTGTGGGAGGAAACTGGAGCACCTGGAGGAAATCCACGCAGACAAGGGGAGAATGTGCAACACCCGAGGCTGGAATTGAACTCGGGTCTCTGACGGTGTGAGGCAGAAGTACTAACCACTGTGCCACTGTGCTGCCCAATTCACATTTTGCCACCCGCTGCAATGGGATTTGAACCCATGTCATTTTGGAACATTCTGGATTACTAGCCCAGAGACATTACTACTGCATTGCCACTATCTTTCCTCTTAGCCTTCTCTTCTCTCTATCAAATCTATCTTCATACAGAGGTTTCTCAACTGTGGTACCATAAACTCTTCAACATGTTCACATCGTTCCTGAAGTATAGCATCTAGAACTATAGACCATGCTCCAGTTGTGATCTAATTAGTGTCTTACAGGGGTTCAGCATAACCGGCCTACTCTTGTACTATATGTCATAATTAATAAAGCCTAAAATACTGTTTGCTTGATTAACTCCATTCTCTGTCCATCCTACCACTTTTAATAACTTATGCACGTATACACATGAACCTCTGCATTCATCCATAAAGAGGAAAAGGAGTAGCAGTGATGGAGTATCTGTTGCAGGTAAGCATGATTTATCATTTATAATCGCAAGATAATTGGGATTTCAGCATTGAGAGCCAACTGCAAATAAAACCATATTGGTTTGAGTAACATTTCAATTTTTCCCAGTTCTATAATAATGAAAAACATTAAATGCTAATTCTCCATTTTATATTTCAATCTCTTTTAAAAATTGTTCTAAATTCAAGAAGCTCTGAATGTACCTAGACAGTAATTTCGAAGCTCTCATTTTAGTAATGTATGAACTTTTTTTAAAAAAATGTTTTAATATACAATTTAACTTCCAAATTCATACATCGCAATGACAAAAGTCAACTGGAAATCAGAAACATACAAGCATAACAAACCTGTGTGTATTTAGTTCTGCACTATTTGCTTCGTCATCGGTTTCTCCTCTTGATAAATTTTCCCTGTTGGGGATGAAAGGATGTACCAAACAGGATATAAATACAAGGTGCTAAAATGATAAATTCAAATGAAAGCAGCATTTTTCAGCTCAAGCTGTCTTAGCTCATTTCAGCTGCACTACTAAATTCTTGAGAAATCATCTGAAAGATAATACTTATATTTGCAAGGGGAGGAACATTCAGTGTAGAAGGTACAGACCACTGACCTGGAATACAGGTCAATAAGTTGAAAGGAAAAATAAATGCATCCTCCAAGAAACACACTAAGCAATAGAGGACTCTTCAAATACCTATTAATTCTACTTCAAGTCAGCCAGTGGAAGAAAAGAATTGCAAGTTAATTTATTTCACTCTCTTGATACACTGATCCAAGATACTTAACAGGCACAACTATCAGGTTTTAAAGCAATGAGTTCTGAGTTCAGCACTCCCTTTACTGCCAGACCACAGTGTTTCTTTTCCTAGTCCTGTGATATCCTGGAAGCTTTCCCCAGAACTATCAGGTCTCTGCTCCAACTGCCACAGACTCCAATGTCACCAGACTCTGGAACTCAACTCCACAATTTTGTTAGGTGTTAGGAATAACAGAGGTTTGAGTAACAATGGCAAGATGAGGTCAAGAAATTCAGGACGAAGAGTATTTTAAATTACAGTCACTTGGAGAAACAATTGATGGGTAAAAAGAGTATAGGGCAGGACAAGATCCATCCAGCAGAATTCATAGTCTTTAGAGTTAACACACTGTGACTGATTGGGAGAAAAGAAAACAAAGAAAGGAATGAAACAATTAAGCCTGTAATGAGATAACACAGTGTGGAGGTAAGTGGTAGAATTGGTGGTAAGCAATCCTTTCGATGGAAAAGATTATGGTCTTTTAAGTACAGGTAGGAAACAATGAAATCTACTGCAAAAAGCTTGTTTCAGCATCTAAAGACTGTGCAGACTGCTGCATTTTGGAAGTGAGACAAATTAACACTGGCCCAAGGATTTAAATACAGGTTTTAGTTCAAATTGACTGAAAATCTAGATGCTGGACACGGTGAAACAAATTATTTTTATTATACTACATTGTCCCATTACTTGCACTATAATGGTCACTTGTTGAGTATTTTGAGTGCCTGTTTCAGACAGCAGGAAGCACCATGCAGAAGGTGAGCAGCAGGTTCCTCTTTTTGTATACGCCATCCAGAAAGCAAATCAACTTATTGCATTTCCGTGTGCAAACACACCATCACAGACTCCAACAATCACATGTATTATGATAATTAATTTTTTTAACATCCATGAACTTCTCATCCAAAATACCAAACACTTCCTTCCCATAGTTCTCAGATTCACAGAACACCCTTGCAATATAACTAAAATAGTCTTACGCAAACCTGCTACCTTTCAGCCACCTTTGGATCTCAGACTTTAAAGAGACGAGACAAAACAAAATCATCACACATCTGAATAGCAATCAAATCAATTATGTTACAATTCTCACAAAGACGTGGACACATTCATAAAATATGAAGCTAAAAATGTTTGAATCAAGTGGCCTCTCAAGAATATAATTTCTATTATAGAATTCTTTGAAATCTTTGTACTAAATATGGCATTACTGAATGTTTGCATTATCCAGGGAAACAAATCTTAATGTCTGTAGATTTAAATAAATTGAATTTTTAATTATATTTATGCCTCTGGAAGACTTTTCACCAACCTGTGACCCCAATGGAATTCTATATCCCAATCAAATTTTAATTGTTGTGTCTTTCCTATCTGTAGGCAATCTCAAATTGTTTGCAATATATCTAAAGCATTTCTACCATTTCTGCTTCAATTTAACCTCTCCCTGTTCCAATGCCTGTTCCCTGTTCTTCATGAATCTTTGCTTTCACCAATGGTAGCACTAAATCCTGGTCAGTTCTTACTATTTTACCCTTCCTGTTCACTGTAATAGCCATGCTGTCTTTCTGTGCTTTCCTGCCTTCTTTCTGTGCATTCACAGGCCATCTCCACCCTTGTTCAAATCCTTCCACCTTTGACATTTGCTTGTATGGTAGGCAAATTTATGAAGTCCTGGGAAGCTGATGGTTGTGAACAGAATGCATAATCCATATCATTGATTTCCTGAGTCAGGTACTAAATGTGTCCTCATGATATTTCATGTGACAATCATCACTTATACCCCAAATACTCAATAACCTTCAACTCCCAGCATCTCCTTTCCTCATCATGCATGTGATCTATATGCCAGCTCAAATGATGTGCACAAGTGTGATTTTATACATGTACATTGCAAGAGACAGCAATGACATAGGGTATATGAGAGGAAAGGATTGACAATAAAGAGAGAAAATGGCATAAAAACATGAAGAAAATGATAACAAGAAAGAATGAGAGTCAGTAACTTCACTGCAAGAAAGCAGTTTAAAAAACTCTTACCTTGTGTATATTTTCTATTCGTCACACATACTTAATATTAATATCCGAAACAAAATTACAACATGGACCCAGTTTATGTTTCATCTGAGCAGTTGTAATCACATGCTCAAAAGTCTGTCCCTAATTATTTTATTCCTTTTTCCATACATCTACCAACCTCACTCTTGCAAGTTGACTTGGCTTCCCTTTCGATTGCTAACTCTGCAGCTTGCTAATCAATTATACCACTCTCTGCACAAAAATGTTCCTTCTGCTCTCTGTCCTAAACTTCTTACATTCAATTATACTTTCATCCTAGACTCCCTAACCGCTGTCAATTGACTCTGCACGAAACAGCAATAAAAACCCATGAGGTAGAGATATACAAATAAAATTATTGCAGATTCTGCCATCTTTCTTCCATGCTCCCGTGGCATTTATCCAGACTGTTACATCCAACACCCGTCTTCCATTTGCTCAATAACACTACTCATCATAAAATCTCTGACTCACCATGGTCTATACAAAATTTGTAGTTTTACATAAACACAAACAAATTAACCACTTTTTAAACAAGCATCAAAATAAATGCAGTCTTAAAATGAAGCATTTGTACCAGAGTCTGCAAAGAATCAACCAGGAACATAAATTCACAGGTCAGTAATATAATGCAAAAGAATTAGGAAGGCATACTTAAAATGCCAATGTTAGAAGATGTGTGTTTGGAAGGTGCAGGAGTTGTGTGTTGGAAGACAGTGATTAGTACGTTGAGATCATAAACAGATTTCCAAGAAGGATAATGTGAATTTTTAATTTAAATTTGGGGTAACAGAAAACAGCTCAGGTCAGTAAAAACAGGAGCCAGAAATGAGTGAGAATTACTGCAGGTAGCATACAAACAGTAGCGTTTTTGATGTGTTTCATGCTTGTGGAGGTCAGTTACGATTGTGTTGGAGTAATAGAATCTGAAGCTTAGAGGAACGTATTTGTATTCCATTAACAGATGGGTTTAGGCAGGGATGGAGGCAAGCATAATTAGAAGAGAATTTACACAGCTTGAATGCTGTTGAAGCCATGGAGAAGGAAGCACAGCCTTGTGTTGAATAGGATGCAAAAGTTGAAGACATTCATTTTGCACTTATAATGTCGTGAAACTCAGTCCAAGACAGTGTTGGCAAACAGGTTACAGCCAGAGGCAAGTAATGTGGAGTGGTCTGATGTTGATGACATTAGTATTCCTAATGCTGACCTGGAGGAAAACTTTGAGTCTAAGACTACTAAATACAGAAATATTGAAGCGATAAAGTGAATTATAACAACGGTTTGCTGACTCCTTGCCTGCGGGTGAGTTGCTAAGGGTTAGCATCCAGGGTTAGGATGACAGGGAATAAAGTGAATTCTTGCACTACTTCAGAGTGATTTTGAGAAGCTGGAAAGTCATTGTGAAGGTGATGTGGCTATGATTGAATAGATAAAAACGAAACCAAACAAAGGCAAACAACTCCACTGAGCTGGATAATGGGAGATGTTGTGGTCAGTTGTGACAAAGACTATAGAGGGATACTGCATCATGATCAAACAGCACAATGGCAGACATTTCAGAAAATAGTTCATGGCTTACAGCAAGGATATATCCCAGTGAGGAAGGAGGATTCTGAGAATGCGATAAGTAGCCATGGTCAACCAGGGAAATCAAGGATAGCATCAAACTGAAAGGAAAAAAACATATGACTAGGCAAATATTAGTGGTAAGCCAGGGTATTGGGGAAGATTTTTTAAAAAATCAAAGAAATAAACAGTGAGAAGATAAATTCTGAGGGTAAACTTGGAAGTATCAAGACAGATAGCAAGGGCTCCTTTAAATATATATAAGGAGGGAAAAGCCAAAGGGAACACTGGCTCCCTCAGAGAATGAAGCTGGGGAAATAATATGGGGAACTGGAAAATTTCAGAGGAGTTGAATAAATACTTTGCATCAGTCTTCACAGTAGAAGACACTAACAGCATTCAAAAATTATTAAATGATCGAGGGGCAAAAGGAGGAGATGAAATAAATAAACCATCATTACAAATGCTGGGGAACTTAATGGGGCTAAAGATCAATAAGTCCCTGGACTTGATGAGATGTACCCAAGAAGACTGAAGGAAATAATCACAGCAATAGTGGATACATTGGTAGTGACCTTCCAAGAATCCTTAGATTCTGAAAAAGCCCCACAGAACTGGAAAACTGCTAATGTAACACTTCTTTCAAAAAGGGCAGGTGACAAAAAAGGTAGCTATAGGCTACTTTGCTTAATGTTTGCTATTGGTAAGATGTTGCAGTCTATTATAAAGGATTAATAGCAGAGCATTTAGGAATATACAATATGATCAAGCAGAGTCAGCACCACTTCATGAAGGGGAAATGATACTTGACACATTTACTAGTATGCTTTGAGGAGGTAGATAAGAGGGAAGAAGTAGATGTAATAAATTTGAATTTTCAGAAGGCATCTGAAAAGGTACCACACATTAGGTAAATTAATAAGAGCCCATGGTGTTGAGGGTAATATGGATAGAGTACTCTTCTGATATGGTGGAAATGTTACTACCTTTGGACCAGGAGCTTGGATTCAAGTCCCAACTGCTCCAGTTTAATAACATCTCCAAACAGGTTGATTTGAAAATACCTATCAACATACCTAACAAAAGACACAAAGCTGGGATAAGGAGAGGATTTTCAAGAAGGTAACCTGTAACTAGTGGAGTGCCACAGGAATCAGTGCTGGGCTACAAGTATTTAAAATAAGTATCGATGACTTGGATGGGGAAAGTGAAGGTTCTATAGCCAAGTTTGTAGACGACAAAAAAAAAAGTGGGAAGGCAAGACTGCAAAAAGTCTGTACAGGAATACAGATAGATTAAGTAAATGGGCAAGAACTTGGCAAATTGAATATAGTGTGGGAAAATGCAAGGTTATGCATTTTGGCAGCAAGAAAAGAGCAACTGAATAGTATTTAAATGGAGAAAGACTTCTAAAAGCTACAAAACAGAGGGATTTAGAACTCCTCGTGCATTAGTCACAAAAAAGCTAACATCCAAGTTCAGTGAATAATAGGGAAAGCAAATGGAAAGTTGGTCTTTATTTCAAAGGGAATGGAGCATAAAATTAAGGAGGGTTCTTAAAAATATACAAGATACTAGTGAAACTGGAGCTAGAATACTGTGATCCCACACTGGATCCCTTATGCAGGAAAGTATATACTGGCATTGGAGGCAGTCCGGAAGAGGATCACTAAGTTAATACCAAGTATTGAGGGATTGTCTTTGAAGAGAGGTTGAGTAGATTGGGCCTATACCCATTGGAATATAGAAGAATGAGAAACAACATTACTGAAACATACAAGATTCTTTGGATACTTGAGAAGTTAGAGGTGAAAAGGTTGTTTCCCCTTGTGGGAGAGCTTGGACCAAAGGGCAAAATCTCACAATAAGGCATCAAACATTTAATAATGAGATGAGGAGGGATTTCTTCTATGAGGGTAGCAAATCTGTGAAAATCTTTACTGTAGAGTACTGTCGAGGCTGGGTTGTTAAGTATATTCCAGGCTGAAATAAACATTTTTTTTAAGTGATTCAAGAGTTATAGGGAAAAGGCAGGTAAGTGGAGTTGAGGATTAACAGATCAGCCATGATCTCACTGAATGGTAAAGTGTGCTGATTATGTTTGATTCATTAAGCTTTGCTAAACATCCTGTTATTCGTATCTTAATAAGAGATTCTGGCATTTTCCCAATGATGGACGTTAGGCAAATTAGTTTCCAGTTTTCTGTGTTCATCCCTACTTAAATAGGGGTATCACATCAGTGTTTACCAATCCGCTGGAATTCTTCTGGAATCCAGAGAGTTCTGGAAAATTTTGACCAATGCCTCCACTATTTCTGCAGCCACTTCCCTTAAACTCTTGGATGCAGACTGTTAGGTCGTGGCAACCTGTTTACCTTTAGTTCCATTAAGTTTCAAATACTTTGTGCCTTGTGATAGAGATTGTTACAAAATCTTTCATCCTGTTAGCACATTACTTGCCTGTTATCTTTGGGATGTTTATAGCACCCCCCACTTTGAAAAGTGATGTGAAATGTTGGTTTAGATTACCTGTTATTTTCCTGTTCTCAATTAATTCCCCAGTTGCATCCTGCAAGGGTCCTACGTTTACTTTACCTATTCTCTTTTTTTATACCAGTAGAAGCTCTTGCTATTTGTTATTATATTTCTTGCTAATATATTTTCAAAATCAATTTTAATCCTCTTTATTAGCATTGTAGTCATCTACTTCTGGATCCTAAACTAATTCCCAGTCATCTGGCCTACCACTAGTTTTTACTGCTTTGTTGCTTTAGTTTTTGATTGAACATTTTCTTTGACTGCCTTCAAATACCATGGCTGGTTCAAGGTTCTCATAGAATCCTTTTCTTTGACCAGAACATATTTTTGATGCGCATTGTGAAATATCTGCTTAAACATTTGCCACGGCTCTCTCACGAACTTGCCCCGAGGTCTATTTTCTCAGCTAGCTTTGGACAACTCTTTCTTCATACCTCTGTAATTGGTCTTATATACACACTGAGGAGATTAGTTTGAGACCTGAGTTTCTCTCCCTCAAACTAAATTTGAAATGCTACCAACTACTCTCTAGAAAATCCTTAACTAGGAGATGGTTTATTAATTTACTAATTTCTAATTATACATGATCCTGTTCCTGGGTAGTTTCTACAATGTATTGGTCTAAGAAATTACTTGATGCAAACTACAAATCCATTTTCATGTTACCTTTTGCCATCTAATTTGTCTTTTGAATATGCAAATTAAAATCAATAATGACAATTGTATTGCCCTGATTAGATACCACAATTCGTTCTGATTTACATTTTGTTCTACAGGCAGGTAACACTTTAAGGGCCAATAGACAACTCCCACATGTAACTGCTTTGCTTTGCTATACTTTGTTCCCATCCAAATTCTTTCCACCATCTTTCGCACTCGCATCACTACTGCACTGATATTTTCCTTTATTAACAAAGCTATCCCAGCTGCTCTCTCATTTATTTTTGATTTTTTAAACTTGCCTTCAATAGAACTGTTAGCATGGTTCAAATGAAGCCTGTCCCAATCGAACGGCTCTGTCTTTCCCCAGTACTGGTATCAGTATCTCAATTAAAATCTATTTCTCCCACACTATTTACCTCTCAAATGTGATTCGCTCTATGTCAATTGCAAATGGCTCACGCAGTAATCTGAAGATTATTTAGCTTTCCAGTTCGACTTTTCAATTTATCCCCGAGTTGCTCGTAATCCCTCAGTCAAACCTCTTCCCTAGCCCTATTTAGTGAGTACCTATGTGGACCACAACAAATGGATCCTTCTCCTCTTACTCCAAACTACTCTGCAGACCTGAAGACATTTCCTGAATCTTGGCACCCAGGTAGCAATGCAGCCTTCAGGACTCCCTTTGCTGCAGAGAACAGTATCTCTTTCCCCTACCTCTGCTATCCACAATTACAACATTTCTCCTTTCTTCCACTTCACTTGGATGATGCTCTGGACCACAGTTCTGTGGTCTGTTCACTTACTTCCATGCAGTCTATGCTGTTACCACACTGGAAGAAAGTAGTTCAGACCTACTGTACAAGGGCACCAGCTGAGACTTCTGCAAAGCTAAATTCTGGATTCCTGTGTCTACCTCACTCATAGTCATATTGTTGTCTTCCTGATCTTGGACCGAATTTGAGGCAATTAATCTAAGCGATGTCACTGCCTCCTGAAACAGTATCCATTTACTTTTCCCCTTTCCTGATGTGTTGCAGTGTCCACAGCTCAGATCCAGCTCATCAGCTCCAAGCTGAAGTTCCTCGAGCACAGGTGTGGTCACTGTAGATTGCATCAGCATCCACCAGCTCCAACATTTAGAGTTGCAACACATTACCTGCCCACCTATCTCTATTCTATTCAATCAATTATGCTGGATGTTGAATTTTTAAAAGTGAATTTCTCAACCGGGCTCGTCAGCTGCAATAATGTTTCCTGACTTAAAACATTTAGCCAAAAGAGTCACAAATGAAATACCCACCAATTACCTTCCTGTTTTCTTATGATATCACAATTCAGCTCTAACACGTCGGAACAGGTTGAGAAGGCTCTGCGTTGCTGATTTATATTTTCTGCCACTGCTGTCCTTCCTATACAAGTCCAGTCTTCTGTTCACAAAGCTGCTGTTTTCATGCTCTTTTACACTAGTTGAGAAGCTGCTGATGCCATGCTTTCTCCTGATCTTGATGAAGTTGATGTCTCTGCTCGCTCATGCTCTTTATGAAGCAATTATTCCTGCTCTCTCTTGTACAGTTAAGCAGCACAGGCTCTTCCTCTGTCTCTTTTAGCTGTTGGTGACTATCCAGGTTCTCCTTACTTCAACTGATTTAAATGCTGGTGGCTGTCTCCGGTTCTCCTCTGACCTGCTACAAACAGGTAGTGAAGTTATGAAGAGATATGGCCAGGAGCAGGCAGGTGGGATTAGTTTAGTTTGGGATTATGTTTGGCATGGACTGGTTGGGCCGAACGGTCTGTTTCCGTGCTGTATGACTCTACGCGTTTGTGAAGTTAGAGTCACTCAACTGGATTCACTGACAGTTCTCAGTGCAGAGATCTCTTAATTTGATAACTACAGCAAGCTTTTCATGATCCTTAGGCTTTTCCTTTATTTGTTCATTGATGTAGGCATTGCTAACACGGTTAACATTTGTTGGCCATCTCTGATTGCGCTTTAGATGATGTGGTAACCTTGAACCACAGGAGTGCAGATACATGCAAGAGTGCTGTTAGGATGACTTTCAGGATTTTGATTTGACACACAGTGATAGAACACCAACATTGTTCTGAGTCAAGACGGCGTGTGACTTGGAGGCGAGCTCACAGGTGGTGTTCTCTTGCATCTAATGTGCTTGTCCTTCTAGGTATAAATTCTATAGGTTAAAAAGGTGTAGTCAAGGGCGATTTAGCAACATTGCTGCAATAGACTTTGTAGAAGCTATACATGATAGGGAGTTGGTTGTGGAGGAAGTAAATGCTTTAAGTTGGTACTGATCAACCAGACTATGTTGTCCTAGATGGTATCAAGCTTCTTCAGCATTGTTGATGTTGCACTCATCCAGATAAGTGGTTTAAATTTTAGTTGCATCAACAGCTTTGCATCACACCTTGTGACAGTTTGAGAAGAATCAATGATGAATCACCTGCTTTACAACCTTCATTAAAAAATGCTTGAAAAAAGGTTGAAAGAACTCTAAGAATTTAAAACACTTTATTTTCAAAGTAGTTCAAAGTGGTTTTCAAGACAAAGCATTAATGGATTTCTGCTTTTGTGTTTGGAGGTGTTTTGATCATTTATCCTCTCATCTTTTGCGTTAATTCAGTCACTCCAAGGTTTAATCAATTTCCCTATCTGTTTTTCATCTATATAAATGGCTACCTCCACTTACTGGTCAATCTACTTGCTTCTGTTATTCTCTAGTTTGTCAACTACACCATGTGTTCCTTTTAACTATGCCAAGACAGCTTCTGCTTGCACTTCAAGTCCAAAATGCTATTTTTCATCACTGATGGTTGCTGTTACTGACAATTGCAATTTACTTCCCATCCTGTATTTTCTGATAGTGACACAAAATTGAAAAACAAAAATTCAAGACAAACTTCCTACTTATCTCCCATTGTCCATTATTAATAAACAGCTTGCTGTTCACTGTACAAGTGTTTCCACAGTAGCTAACACACTTACCATTTTCCATCCGTGTGTTCACAAATACTCTCAACGTCAGAACTGCCTGCGTCTGCATCTCTTTTTCTAGACTGCACCACCTTGGTTGCTGCCTGAAAATAAAATGTGACTAGCTACATTATTAGTCACTCCAGCAAAGGTATATGTGCCTGCAATGGACATATCTTCTAGCCTGGTACATCGAAAAATATTCAAAACTTATCTCTCATTTTCTTAAAAAACATTTTTGTTTTATAAAAAGAATTTCAACTATTATTTAACATTTAATTTGAAAGTCTATTCACAGCCATATCCTTGTTTGCTTTAAGAAGAAAAATCAGAAAACGTGGCAAGGCTGGCTTGGTTTCCTGGGGCTGCTAATAGTCATTATGAGATAGTCGAACACTAGCAAGTGCAAAATAGGCCAAAGTTCAACTTGAAATGGTGGCAATTCAAAATAGAAAGTGACAATGAAACAGAAATTGCTCAAAGTGAAGAAGCAAAATGTATGTTTAGACCGTAGAATGTGGGAGAAGTAGGCTATTCAGCCCATTGAGTTCATTCTGCCACTCAATGAGACCATGGCTGATTCAAAAGTCCTCAGCTCTACTTTCCTGCCTTATTTCACAAACCTTAATTCCCCAATGATTAAAAATCTATCAGTCTTGAATATACTTAACAATCTATCCTCAGAGAAGAAATTCCTCCTTACTTCTGTATGAAGTGGGCACCACCTGAGATTCTACCTCTGGCCCTAAACTCTCCCATAAGCAGAAATAACTTCTTTGCATCTAATCCATCAAGCCCCCTAAGAAACTTAAATGTTTCAATAAGGTCTCGTCTCATTCTTCTAAACTTTTAATAAGTCCAGCACATTCAACCTATTCTCACAAAAAAAATCCCTCAATACTCTGGGTCAACCAAGTGAATCTTCTCTGGGCTGGGTCTAACACCAGTATAACTTTCCATAGTTAAGGGGACCAGAACTGTTCACAGAATTCCAGCTGTAGTATAACCAGTGCGTTGAACTGTTTTACCAAAACTGTTTTTATTTTTATTAAAACTCTCTTTTTAAACTCCATTCATTTGCCATTCCCAATTACCCAACAAACATGCATGCTTGCTTTTTCTAATTCACGCACTAAGACCCCCTAAATACCTGCGCTGCAGGTTTCTGCAGTCTCTTCCCATTTAAATAATATTCAGCTCATCTATTGTTCCTGTCAAACTGCATAACCTCACACATTTCATACATTATATTTCCGCTGCTAAGTTTTTGTCTACTCACTTACTTCAGCAGCTGTTTTATTTTTAACTTGGTCACAGCAGAAGATTCCCAAGAAGACAGTGGTAACACTTTAGGGACACCGTCAAAGCATTGCTGAAAAGGCAATGCATGGGAGACCCTGGCTTGTGACCAAGCAAAATGGAGAAGGCTCACTGAACACATCAAGAGACTTTGTCAGGAACACAGACGCAAAGCTGAAACATGGAAGGGAGCACAAAAATCTCCAAACAACTCTTTCACGTAATATTTAAAGCACCACCTGCCTCACATGCGGCAGAGAGTGCACATTTTGCACTTAACTTTCAGCCATCTCAGAACCCATCGAATCAGAGAGAAAGCAAATCATCCGCTATTCTGAGGATCTCTCGAAGAGTCTTCAATTATTTCAAAGGAATTATCCCCAAGTAGTGAGGCAACGATAAAAAAACCTAGTTGATGCAAATAACACTTACTTGGACTAGAAACTGTGACTTTTCCTTAATTAGTAGTTTGTTTGCAAGTGATGCAGCTACATCCACTAATCGTTCATTATTGAATTTGTTGAGGAATTTATGGTTCAGATCTTTCTTACTGATAACTGAAGATAAATTCCTTTTTAAAGGCTGGAAAATAAAGTAAGCAAAATGGTAAGTAAAACACTGAAGTTATACAAAAAAAAGTCTAATAATTTAGTCTCAGAGATCAATAAAACTGACCAGATTGTGACATTTAATAGAAAATCTGATGCTGGAAGCAGGAGGCTCATTGTGACATCTTAAAATACCACAGAATTAAAACAGAATTACCTGGTCTGAGTCCAAGTTTTCTTGAAATTCTCGTTCCAGAACTTCAGAAGCTCTCTTGAAATCTCCCTTTTCCATACAGACTGCTACACTCTACAAATCAAAAGTAAGGAGAAAGCTTTTAAAGTTGATTCAAATAAAAGCACAGGATTTTCGGATGTCACTGATCTTGGGTAGTAACTGCTGATTAGGGGAATTATACACAGAGGATTAACCAGTGTGCCAGGAAACTTGAAAATCAAAGAACTATGGATGCTGGAAATCAGAAACAAAAACAGAAATTGCTGGAAGAACTCAGCAATCTGGCAGCATCTGTGGACAGAAAGCAGAGTTAAGGTTTTGGGTCCAGTGAACCTTCTTCAGAACTGACTGTAGCTACGAAAAAGTTGATGTATATGCTAAACATGGGGTGGGGAACAGGGATAAACGATAGGTAGAGATGGAACCCAGAGAGAGAGAGAGAGAGACACAGAGCAAGAGAGTGCATGAGAGCGAGACAGTGCGAGAGAGAGAGAAAAACAGTTGAGCAGACAGAGGAATGAGTAAAGGTCAGCTTGTGAGAATGAACAGCTGTTAAGAGAGACCATTAGTGGCTGACAATGGGTTATTTGTGGTAGCAGCCCATATGGTGACAAAACCTGGTGTATGGGGGTTGGGGGTAAGGACATGGGAAGGTGTTCATGCCCTAAAACTGTTGAACTTGATATTGAGTCCAGGAGGGTTCCTAGGCAGAAAATGAGATGGTGTTCTCCCAGCTTGTGTTGAGCTTTGCTCGAGTACTGCAGCAAGCCCAAGACATAGATATTGGCCAGGAAACATTGTGGTGTGTTGAAATGGCAGGCAACTAGAAGCTCAGGTTTATTTTCACAGACAGAACGTAGGTGTGTTCTGCAAAGCAGTCACCCAGTCTGCACTTTGTCTCCCCAATGTCCTCACACCCTGCTTCCTGTAAAGACTTCCTCTTAATGCCTCAGTTTCTGTTGCATCTGTTCCAATGATGCCAGTTTTGACAAGGGGGCCTCTGAAATGACCACCTACTTCCCCTCAACCGAGGATTCCCCACCATCGTGGTTGACAGAGCCCTCCGTTGTGTCCGACCCATCTCCTGCACTTCAGCCCTCATTTCCATAACAGCGATAGTGTCCCCCTGGTCGTCATCCCACCAGCATCCACATCCAAAGGATCATGAGCCGCCATTTCCACCACTTACAGTGGGATGCCACCACCAGATACATATTCCTCTCCCCTCGTTTGTCAGACTTCCTCACGGACTGTTTCCTCCAGGACACGTTGGTCCACTCCTCTTCCACTCCTAAATCTCCCCACAACCGCGTGCATATTCTCTTTCAATTGCAGAAGGTGTAACACCAGCCCGTTTACTTCCTTTCTTCTCTCTATCCAAGGCACCAGGCATACCTTCCAGGTGAAGCAGCAACTGACCTGCACTTCACTCAATCTAGTCTACTATATTTGCTGCTGATAATCTGGTCTCAAGGGAACCATTCATTTTTTCATTAACTACGCTTTTATTAAGGTTCTAGAGTAGATTTGTAGTTCTGGTTATGGATGTTGTGGTTGGTTTGCTTGCTGAGCTGGTTCGTTAGTTTGCAGACGTTTCATTACACTGCTGGGTAACATCATCACTGCAGCCTCATGTGGTGGTTTAAAGAAACCATACATTTCTTGGACAAATATGATAAAGCAATAAATTTGTGAATAAAGAAATGAATAATTAATAAATATGACCATTAAAGTGCTAATTAGCAGAGCTAACAGTCAAAACATCCTTTTTCCCTTTCCACTTAAGAAGCAGAGTTCAAGAGGCACAGACTAGGCCCAAGTCTTGATTAGAAGGGAACAAGGAGAGACTGGAGATGTTTGAAAGAGTTGGATTTAACTAATCCTGACCTTGTGTTCACATCTGGTAGTGCACACTTAAGCTGGTGAAATTTGTACAAGAACTGGGTTGGGCGGGGTAGGGAATAAGTTGGAAATAAGGTGTCTTTCAGTTTTGAAATTAGTCTTCTCCTGTCTATGTACAGAGAGGATTTAGGGAAGGGAGCAGGAGAACTAAATAAGAATATATAAATTAACTATTAAGAACTAGAATCAGGAGTAGGAAATTCAGCCCCTAGAGCCTGCTCTAGCATTTATTACAAACATGGCTGATCATATTGCAACCTCAAGTCTACTTTCTTACCTGCTCTCTACAACCCTTCAACCCATTACTAATTAAAAATCTGTCTATCCCCTCCTTAAATTTCCTCAATATCCCAGTATTCACTGCACACTTGGGTAGTGAATTCACGACCCTTTCAGAGAAGTAATTTCTCCTCACCTGTTTTAACTCTGCCACTGCTCATCCTAAAAGCAATTTTGAAAGTGATTTTGGTGTGTTCCGCTTTCTCTCACATGCATGCAATCATACACTCTCAGTCAGTCTCATATTCAATGCCCAAGCAGACCCCTTGTTATAGCCAAACACACAAACAGCCTCATACATTCACACAGTCTCAGACACAATGTCACTCACACGTTCATTAAAACACCCAACCCATGGACTCAGAGAGGCTGCTCTGTTCTTCCCTAGTACAATCCTTCAGGTGTCTGGCACCTGTGTGTGAGGGCAAGCACCTTGTCTTCTTTCTCCAATGTTTTTTCAATGTATGCCCTTCAAACTCCTTGCATCACACCCCTCCCAACTTACATCTGTGCTTCTGTTAAAAACAAAAACAAGTGCAGATGCTGTAAATCAGAAATAAACAACAGGAATCACTGGAACAGCTCAGCAGGTCCAGCAGCATCTGTGGAGAGAAATCAGAGTTAATGTTTCAGGTCTGGTAACCCTTCTTCAGAAGTTCTGAGGAAGGGTCACCAAACCCGAAATGTTAACTCTGATTTTTCTCCACAGATGCTGCCAGACTGCCAAGCTTTTCCCACAATTTCTGTTTTTGTTTCTGTGCTTCTGTTCTCCACAAACTGAAATCCACTATCTTTCCCTGCTTGCTGCCCATGCAACCACAGGCTATTTTCTTCCTAAGAGTTTCCCAACTGGCTCTACTTGCATCAAATGCTAATAGCAAACAGTCTATTCTTCAAACAGCCACCAGGTACAAAACCTGGTGGCTGCAAATACACCTCCATGGGTCAAAATCTGGCCTGCAGGCTACCTGTTGGACCAGGCAGGTTTGTTGTGTTAAATTTGATTAGCACGGTTTTCTTTAACCAGAAAACCAAAATGGTTTTATCAACAACACCCTACATAATAGTCATGACTTAAGCTACAAAACTAACCTGAACTTGAAGCAACTGCTTGAGGTCTGAATATATTGCATCTTTCTTTAGCTGCTTGTTATCTGCCATTTCGATCAATACCAATAATGCAGATTCCAACGGAGTTATTGATTCATCTTGGTCAAATTGGACATCTGAAGTGCAAAATTTAAAAAGAAGCACTGATTTATGAAAAGCTGACATGTGAACAGCAATACCTTTAAGTTATAAAACAAAATTCATGCTTTAAGTTGCTATCACAGATTTTTCTAACAATATAACAGCGTAACACTAAACAACATTAAACTGTAAATCGCTCAGCAACTTGTGGTGAGGTGACATAGAATGTCGATTGAAAACTGCATCACTGTGACACCGTTAGCCTTGCAAAAAAATGGTAGCTTTGGCTGAACAGGCATTTGCAATTTTCTTATTGCCAGTTAAGATCTTGAACTGACTTTGAAATGTAAACATTTACTTCAGCAACATACACAGTAACTTGACAACACTTCTTCAATAGATTTTCCAAACCTATCACCTCAACAAGCAGGTAGCAACCTAGCCTATTCCAGTCCAGATGCAGTTGAAGACTTGGACAGAAGCTGTACATGTGCAGAAGAGGAGGCTTTCTGATCGGGAGTCACTTAGCAAATGTGCAATAAACTCCATATTCAAAATGGGGAGTCCATAACTGTGATAACAAGCATGGGGCTGGATGAACACAGCAGGTCAAGCAGCATCATAGGAGCAGGAATAACTGTGATGTGCTTAACAAGTGCTGGAGGACAATTGTGACGTACTCAACAAGTGTTGGAGGGTTACCTGGACAAATTGAAATCTCATACTTGGGAAAATAATGGTAAAATGATGAGAAATAATGCTGTGGAACACTTTAGTTTGTGCAAGAAGAAGTGAAGAAACATTCAAGAGTCTGTAAAGGACAGGAGACCTCTTAGTTGGAAATAAAAGTAGAATGAGGAGTATTCTGTTGAGACAGCCAGGCTAAAAAAAAAAGTGCTTATGAAATACATGAAAAATTTGAGACATAATTCTTTCAGTTGATAATTAGGAGACTGAATTTCTTTTTTAAAAGTTACCGCTACAAGACCATAACATATTTCTAGCTCAGATGGTATGTGACTTGAAGATGATAGAGGTCAGTGGTTTTATATGTCTTGCCATTCTCGGTTGTTGAGGTCACAGGTTTAGAAGACGCTAATGAAGTGCCATTTTTCACAGTATATTTTTTAAAATACTGCTGTCCCGGTACTGCACAGTTGGTGGAGGGATTGACTATTTAAGGTAATGGACGCAGTGTCAATCAAGCAGGCTGTTTTGCTCTGAATATCAGTACACTTCAAGTGAAACAGCTTGAAGTTAAAAATGCTTCAGCATTACATCAAAGCAGTCAGAAATTAAACCAAAATTTACAAATAAGATTGTGAACAATAATTTTATGTTCTATCCAGACTTTCATGTTTGTGAATGAAATAGACTATATTTAGATAACTTACTATCATATCTGTTGGAGAACTGAACTTCAACATTTGCCAACTATGATCCATAAATGGTTAAAACCCGTGATATTCATTCACAAGAACCTTTACAAAGTTAATAAGATTGTATCTCATCTTTACAATATCCACTTTTTACTTCAAACCATTTTATAACCAACAAAATATGTGAAACTCCTGCTGTTCCACATCATTAAAATTGGTTGCTGCGGATTGTTTACAACATTTTTGTCCGACGTTAATACAGTAATTTAAGATTTCAACTTTATTTTGGAATAATCCAGAGATGCGTGCCTGTCAATTGCCTGTGGATATGCATGACATTTGTAAGAGACTACATTTCCATTTTTAGACAATGGACTCTGCTTTAAAAAGGGGAGAATGTTACAAGGAGTGGTTCGCAGATTTGGGAAAACAATTGTAGTTAACTAATGCATATGAAACAATGCTAGTTTTTGGGCTCATGCCAGTCCAGACAAATTTTTGCCATTTATTGTGGGTTCAGGACAGCTCAGCATAGATTGAAAGAAACAGCAATAACTCCGTCTGGAATAAACTGTTAAGGGACAAGGACAGACTTATACAGGAACTGAAAACAATTCGCTACGTCTGGGAGAAGAAAGCTACATTAACAAACATGTTTTAACAACTGCTTGATAACTGGCTGCCTTATCCCACAAGTGCAAATCATTGCCTATCAGAAGAATTTAAGGGGTTAGTCACATGAAAGCTGTGTCTTCAACAAACAAGCCAAGGTCAAATGTAAAAAGGAATAAGAGGATACTTCTGATAAGACGTGATGTCTCCAGATGAGTAATCAATATTTTGGATGAAAGAATCTAACAGACCATTAATAATGTGACACTACAAACTTGAAGGACAGAAAATTGTACAAGAATTCAACTTCAGGATTCCTTAGGGTAGAACCCTCAACATCAAGAGACAGATACCATTGGCTGGAATTGTAGCTAAATTTCACCATTAATCAGGTAATAGTCAAGTTGGGTTGTGAGGCTCAACTTGCTTGCTTCAGGGGTCTTATTTTGGTTACTACATGCAATAAGGTTTAAATAGTTGTTTCAGTATTTGATTGTCTGTGAGATTTCCTAATAAGTAGCTGAATTAAAGGTAGTTTGTGGTAATTTACACACAACAATTGGGTGATCATAAACTGTATAATAAAACAAATTAATTACCAAGATTCTTCCCTTCAACAATTCGGGACAGGATTTGGCAGATATGCACCTTCTTTGCCTGAATTGACTCTGTGATGGATGGGTGCTGAAGTAAACCTAGAAGACAAACACATATTTGTCATAATTGCTGCATTATGTAACATGCCTAGCACAGTATATTCATTACAAAAGATTTTTTTCCTAAAGGCAGTTTTAAAACAGTCAAACTGGAGGTGTATTGTTTCACTATTGCGCATTTTTCCAGGACGAAGTCCACATAATGGACTTGGAGAAAGATTACACGTGCTCAGCCAACATTGCAAATGTTTAAGGAGCTACAGGTTGAGGGGCTACTGAGGTGAGCAAGATCTAGGAAATGGATGCAGAGGTGGGCAAGAGAATTCCTTTGAAGGGAAAAATAAATATTAACAAAAATTAAAGGGAAACCTAGAGAAGAACTCAGTCAAGTTTGTCAGAACATGACTACAATTTTGTCAGAAGCAAAATAAAAGGAAAGGGCTTCAAAATGATGAAATGCAACAGCAGTAGGGAGGGAGGGCAAGGTCAGACATGACAAGATGCAGAAATTTAGAGAAGGCAAGCAATAAAGCAAGCAGACAAGACTGGCAACTGGACAATCACTGCCAGCTCAAAATCTGGATTCTGCTTGTGGTAGGATATTGATAGACTCATACACAATAAAGTGTGATTTGGGAGTGTCTTGCTCACAATTGATTGAAATGGCTGAAAGATTACAGGACCATCTTTCACAATTTACAGGCAGGATTATAAAATGCAGAACATCTGAAGAGATTAGTGACATACAGTGAGGGTGGAGAGGTTAATTCTGGATAGCAAGCTGGTTAAAAGAGAATGCTACACCTAGGGTTACATCTCCAGATGTTATACCAATAAGGACTGTGATGGATATGGCGCAGAATATTAAATGGAAAACAGATGGAAACCATAGGCACAAATAACAAAATGGGTTGGATGATAAATGCAGATAGAACGATTATGATTCCACACTTTGTCTTTTAACCTTGGATAGTGTTGAACAGATCTTCACAATCACCCTGATGTCTTAATAACCATGTAGAGTCATTAGCGACTACAAACTTAGACTCTCAAAATAGACACACACAGGTTGAACTCCCAACCATCAGAAAAACAAAAATAACCTCATCTGTTTTAAATGGAAGACCCTCAATTTTTAAACAGTGACCCTCTAGTTCTAGATTCTCCCATGTGAGGAAACATCATCTTCACATCTACCAAGCCAAGATTCTTCAGGATCTTAAATGTTTTAATCAAGTCATCTCTTACTCTTCTAAACTCTAGGAGATACAACCCTGGCCGTCCAACCTTTCTTCATAAGATAACCAAGTCATTTCAGGTATTAGTCAGGTAAATCTTTTCTGAACTGCTTCCAACACATTTATATACAGCAAACTTTGTTCTAACTGGCACCTTACGAACAGGCACACTTGATGAACCTATATGATGAACTTGATGAAATTATATACTTCAAATACCCCAAAATTTACAGTATTATTCTGTCCAATTACTACAGTTTTTTAGAAAATTTATTTACGTCAATGTGAATATAGGTGCCGCTCAATTGAATGGCCAGATAACATCAACAGTTGACTCAATTTTGAGTCAATTTCTCCTCAAATACCACAATGTACTGCAATGTCCGAGTAGTCAGTTGAGGGTGCGAGTGTGAAGGCTCTCTGACGGCAAGCTTTATTTAAGGTAAAGTTGCACTATAATTTAAGTGATTTATGCTGTAAACAAAGTATAAGAGTGATGTGTATATGCCCGAAATTATTACTTGCTTCTATTACAGCAAATTTTTTTATTAACTGGCATCTGTGGGACCAGGAGTGTGCTGGTTGATGAAATATGCCATTTGATCAAGAGGTCCCCATAATCAATGTAAAAACACTAAGTAAGAGAAACATAATAGTAACAGGCATGGTGACCCTCAGGTTAAACCACCACCAATCGTCTCTCTTTAATGATCTGGTAAGCTTATGGCGACTTTACCTTTACAGCTGCAGTAACGTTTCCTTACTCTCATATTCTATTCACTTTGCAATAAATGGCAACATTCAATTTGCTTTCTTAATCACTTGTAACTACAAAATAACTTCATGATTCACATACCAGGACAGCCAGATCCCTCTGAAACTCAAGAGTTTTACTAATCTCTCAATCTAATAATTTATATATAGGACAAATTGGGTAAGTTCACAGTCTCAAACATTACACGCCATTTGCCAAATTTAACTCATCCACTTCACTGACCTACATTCTTTTGCAGACTCTACATCTCCTTGACAACTTCCTTTCTTATCTATATCATGGCAAATCTAGTGGCCAAACGTTCAGTCCCCTTATCCAAATCATTGATAATAGATTGCAAATAGTTAACAACCAGGTCCATGATCCTTGCTGCACTTCAATGATAACCTGAAAATGACCTCTGACTCTCTGCTTCCTGTTGGCTAACCATTCCTTTACTCCTGTTAATGTATTACAACTTACAGCACGTGTTCTTATCTTGTGTGGTACCTTAATGTGGCACATTACTAAATGCCTTTTGGAAATCAAGTACAATATATCCATCTGTTCAATGCACTTTGCATGTTAATTTCAAAAATGACTGTAGTAAATGAATTTAGCTCAATTTCCCTTTCACAATGCAGTATTTACTCTGATCCCATTTCGATTTTCTAAATGCCATCCTAATATTTCCTTAATAGTGGATTCTGGCAATATTCCTATGACAAATATTAGATTAATGCCTTATAATCTCCTGTTTTCAGCCCCACACACTTTCATAGACAAAAAAGAGATCTTTAGCCATTTTCCAATCCGATAGCATCCTTCTAGAATACATATAACCTTATAAGATTCCTTCCAATGCTGCTACTCTATATGCAGCCATTTTTTTTTGGGATGCAAGCTATCTAACCCTGCGGATGTGTTTAGCACAGATAAAGCAGATTTCTGATAGATTTATTCCATTGAGAAAGAATGACTCTTTGCTAAAGATTGTTAAATTTCTTTGTGAATATTTTTACTACATCTGTACCGTTCTACTTTTTAAACCCAATTTCCCAATTCACATAAGCAACTGTGTCTTCACATTATTATAGTTACCATTATTTCGTTTAAAGCACTATCTAGAACCCAACTTCTCCCCTTAAAACTGAGGTAGGATTCTGCCATATTATGATTGCTATTGCCAAAAGGTTACTTTACCATTCAGTTACTGATTAATGTGGTCACGTTGCATGGTTGGCTCTTGAACATATTATTCTAAAGGAACAGTGCCTGACACACCATGAACTAATTTTCAAAGCTACCTTTGCAATGTTGGTTTGGCTAATCTGCATGCAGACTAAAGTCACATGTAATTATTGTGCTACATTTCTGGGAAATCCTATTTTTTTTTCCTATTGTTTCAACAAAGTCAGTGTGCTCCTGGCCACTCTTCCACCCCCTAACCCTGATCAGTTATCTGTACCCTCACTCCTCAGGCACTCATTTGTGCCATGTCACTCAATCATGCCTTCTCTCTCTTCACAGGGTCACACCTTACTGTTGCAGCACACTGGAAATCAAGCCCTGCTATTGGAGGCATGACAAAAGTTAAAGATTTTATAAAAGTGGGTAAAACTTTCCAATTTACCTGCCTTTTAGAACTAGGTTTTCATAAAGTTCAGACCAGGGTTCTGTACTTAACGAGGATTACTACTTATTACAAGTAAACAGATCCTAGCTACAGATAAACAATTATGACGAATAACGGATGACGAATAATTCTACAAATTAAAACTCTAACTCCTCTATAAAACTAAGCCTAAACATACATACATACATACACACACACACACACACACACACACACACACACACACACACACACACAGAGAGAGAGAGAAAAACACACTGATGTTATGGGGAGAGGGAACATCGTGGAAGGGAGTTTAGTCCTCGCTGTTCAGCGAACTCTCCCTTCTCCATGTATTTTCATATGCTGTAGAAGGCACAGAGGAACTGGCTCATAACTTACAAAGTCTTTCAGCAAATGAGATGAAATAAACTGACTTTTTGCAGGCTTCAGGTTTTTTATCATGTTCAGAAAAGGACACTACCTTCCTTACCAGGGATGCAATCGCTTCTTGCTGTCTCGTTCACACGCACAGGCTGTTCAGCTATGAGGAAGCCAATCATATTGCTGTTGATGGGCAGAAAATCTTTGTCATCGACAATTCATCATCATACTACAGCCCAATCATTGACTTCATTATACACTCCCTGCTTCCAGAATATCTGTAGTAACCTATCCCCACTGTTTGAACAAACAACAATGTAAACAGGCTTTACAATAAGTGCTAGTTGTTTAATTCTGGCAATTCCCTTCCACAATCCTTGATTTCAAAACCAGTTCTTTTCCCATTTCAATCCACAATCAAAAATACAGAAAAATAAAACTCTATTGGCTTTACAAATGGTTGCTCATTCATGCACTTCCTAACATATTCCCTACCCGTTGCTCATCTGTGTCTTCTCTCATGCACTCTTACCCTAACCCTAGTTAAACATCCATGCCCAATTTTCCTCCTACTCCCTCACCGCCACGCTCTCCCCCCATCACATTCATGCCTTCCCTCCTATTTGTCACTCATTTGTGCGCACCTTCCCTTCTACCCTCTGCAGTCACTCTTCCATTTCTCCTTTCATATCCTCCCTTCCTGGTCACATATTGGTGCCCTCCCAGGAATGTGCCACCCTAGTCACACACACACGCCTACCTTCCTCTTTGGTCACACATCCTTACCCAAGTCATTCATTAATACCGTCCCCGCCCCGTCTGTGGTCACTCATCCATGACATATCTACTTCCCCAGCCACTTATCCATCCCCTCCCTCCACGATCATTCACCATGTCAGTTCTTATGAAGCCCTTTTGTGGTCACTCATCTCTGCCCTCCCTCCTTTTGTGGTCACTCATCTGTGTCCTCCCTTTGTCTCACTGTGTCTCACCTGTGCCCCACCTACCCTCCCTCCCTGGTCACTCAACCACCTCCTCTGACGTCCCTTCTCGGTGTCCTACCCATGCCCTCCCTGCGATTGGACGAGGCAAAGTTATCCTAGAAGCAACGTTTTAAATCCAAGCCCTGCAGCCTATCTGGTAGTTAATGGTGGTGGACAATGCAACATCGGGAGGACACAGCTCCACAGATATCCCCATGTTCAATGATGGAGAAGCCCAGTTTATCTGCAGGAAATTCAAAGCTGAAACATCTGCATCCATCTTCAGTCATAAATGCCAAATGAATGATCCATCTTGGTTTACTTCTGTGATCCTCAACATCAAAAATGCCAATCTTCAATCAATTCGCAAGAAATCAAGAAACATATGAAGGCACTGGATACTGCAAAGGCTATGGCCCCTGACAACATTCCAGCGATTGTACTGAAGACTTATGTCCTGAACTTGCCATGCCCCTAGACGCCTACCTGGAATGAGGAAAATTTCCCAGCTATGTCCTGCCCACAAAATACAGGACAAATTTAACCTGACCTGTTAGTATACGCTTAATCATCAGTGAAGCCCTTGACAGTACTACCAAGCAGCATTTGCCAAGGAATAGCCTGTTCTTATGACACATTTGGGTTCTGGTAGGACCACATAGCTTCCAACTTCATTACAGCCCTGGTCTGAACATGGACCGGAGGTGAACTGAGAGTGACCGCTCTTCTCGTGAAGCAGCATTTTACTGGGCTTGGAATCATGAAGTCCTTGCAAATCTGTAGTCAATAGCATTCAGGGACAAAACTCTCTCTTGGATAGACATACCTAATGAAATAGCTGAGATTCTCGAAGATCGATCATCTCAGTCCAAGGACATCACTGCAGGAATACTTCAGGGTAGTTTCTTAGTCCCAACCATCTTCAGCTACTTCAACATTGACGTTCCCCACTTAACATCAGAAGTGGGGGCATTCGCTTATGATTGCATAATGTACAGTACTATTCACAACTTTGCAGATACTAAAGCATTCCATGCCCAAATGCAGCAAGAGCTGGACGACATCCAGTGCTGGGCTGACAAGTGGCAAGCAACATTCAAACTACACGAGTGTCAGCCAATAACCAACTCCAACAGTAGAGAACCTAATCATCAACCTTTGATTGAGGCGAAATTTCCACAGTGTCAGCTAGATGGGAGAGGATAGAAGGTCTGGATCAAGAGGCCTATCTGCAGTGAAACCAGCAGCAGAGTCATATTATGACGTGTGCATAGGGAAAGAGCTCGAATGGTGAATAGGATTGGTGAATATTTGTACTCTTTCAATTAGAAGTAAGGTCTTCAGTTTGTGTTTTGGTCTCCATTGCTTTTCTTCTATTTCTAATAAAATAACTACTTAAGCATTGGATCGATATTGGTGATATTTCTCCTTTTAGCTTATAAAAACAATACATCAGTACAGTGAATTATAAAGAACAGGAAATCTCGAGTAATTAATTTATAAGTTAAACCAAACACAATAGAAATGGCAGAATGGGTGATGTTTGCTACTGCAACACCGGGAAGCAAATGGGCACCAATATGATCTAGAACTAACACATCTCCAGCAAGTATTTGCAAATGGAGGAATGTCAGATCCGAGCTGAGGAGCTGAAATCTGAGCCGCACACATTGCATCGCATCAGTGAAGGGAAAACTTACTTGGACACTTTGCTCCAGAGGACAGTCACAATCCCTCAGATTAAGTCATTCAAAACTGGTCTGTGAACGGTGTCAGAAGGGTGTGACTGTGGGTGAGGCAGGTATGAGGACCTAGGGGGTTTAAAATTGAGAAGCTTTGGCCCCTGCATTTGCCCAGCAGTTCCAGGGTTCTTGCAAGCTGTGTGAACAAGAATGTGGACTGCAGGGAAGAGTAGCAAACTGACCATAGCACCTTGGCATTCAAGTTGGGGAAAGAAACGGGAATCTAGTTGTGATCAGGGACAGTATAATTAGGGTGAGAGAAACTGCTTTCTGCAGCCATGAGCAGGAGTCCCGAGTGTTGTGTTAACTGCTCATTGCCAGGGTTAAGGATGTCTCCAAATAGTTGAAGAAGAATTGGGACAGGGAAGGGAGGGAGGTATTGGTAAGACTGGAAAAGAGATTTTGCTGAAAGACTATGAAAAGTTAGGAACTAAATTCGAAAGCAGTATCTCCAAAGTAATAATTCCTGGATTATTAACTGACTCTCAGGGTAAATAAAGTCAAGGAGCTAATGCTTAGCTCCTAGGTAAATGAGCATGGAAAAGATTTCAGTTTATGGCCACTGGGGTAGCAGGGAGCCATTCTGGTGGGATGGGTTTCACTTGAATGATGTTGAGACCAGTGTCCTGACAAAGTGAGTAAATCAGGCTGCAGAGGGAGCTTTAAACTAATCTGGGGGGAAATGCAGGCTTGCAAGAAGGTACGGCAGCATTGCAGGGGAGATATCTGGATAACAACACCCAGGGTTAGAGGGGAAGGGACAGAGTATACAAACAGAAAAACAGCAATTGACAGGGTTAAAAGGGGAAGAAATGCAAAATCAATGGCTCTTTACTTGAGTGCGCATAGTATTCAGAACAGAATAGGTGAATTAACGACACAAATACAAGTTAACATGTATGATCTCACAGCCATGGTTACAAAGAGATCAAAGTTGGGAACTAAATATTCAGGGCTATGTGACTTTTTGAAAGGACAGTCAGAAAGGAAATGGCAGTTGGGTGGCATTGTTGTAACGGGATGGAATGAGTGGTGGGGGTGTCTATAGGTTCCGTAACAGTAACTATATGTGAGACAATGAATAACTCAGGAGATAATGACAGCATGGAACAAAGGCAATGAGAAGAATTCATAAAGTGTATTTGAGATAGGTTCCTAGATCAATACAGGTTTAATAAATGAGGTAAGAGAAAAAGATCCTCTAGGAAATAGTGACCATAACACGCTACAATTAAGATTTCAGTTTGAGACTGATGAACTTAGCTCAGAAACAACTGCACCAAACTTGAGAGTGATTTCCAAATTCATTAATTCATTTCCAAATTCATTGACTCAATCAACACGAAGATTAAGGTCACCCATAATTACTTCTCTACTCTTTTTACATGCTTTTATTGTTTGCTGCCTTTCCTATAAAGTTGCAACTGTTTGGGGATCTGCACTCTGTTCCCACCAATACCTTCTTCCCCTTGCACGTGAATCAACATCATCCCAAGCCTAGATTGTCTCTCAAAAATTGTCCTCATTTCATCTCTTATTAACAGTGCTACCCCAACACCTCTTGCATCCCTTCTGACTTTTTGAAAAGTCAAATATCTTTGAATGTTAAGTTCCCAGTTCTAATCTCATTGTAACCATCTTTCCATAATGGCTGAGCTCATACTCATCAATTTGTGCCGTCAGTTTGTCTACCTTACTGAAAATGCTTTGTGCATTAAGATCTAAAGCTGTTCAGTCTATTCTATTACCAAATTTCCCTACACTTTTATGGCTCATTGGCTCAATATGACAGTGACACATTCTGTCCCTTCCTTTTATTTTCTGGTAATAAGACAAAGGAGCAGAAATTAGGCCTTTTGGCCCATCGAGTTTGCTCTGCCATTCAATCATGGCTGATAAGTTCCTCAACCCCATTCTCCCGCTTTCTTCCTGTAACCCTTGTTCTCCTTGATAATCAAGAACCTATCTATCTCAGTCTTAAACGTAACCAATGACCTGGCCTCCACAGCCTTCTGTGGCAGTGAATTCCATAGATTCACCACTCTCTGGCTGAAGAAGTTTCTCCTTATCTCCGTTCTAAAAGGTCTTCCCTTTACTGTAGGCTGTGCCCTCGGGTCCTAGTCTCTCCTACCAATGGAAGCATCTTCCCAACATCCACTCTGTCCAGGCCTTTTGGTATTCTGTAAGTTTCAGTTAGATCCCCCTTATCCTTCTAAACGCCAGTGATTATAGTCCTAGAGTCCTCAAACGTTTCTCATATGTTAAGCTTTCTATTCCTGGGACCATTCTCGTGAACCTCCTCTGAACCTGCTCCAGGGTCAGTACATCCTTCCTGAGATATGGGGATGAAAGTAACTACAGACATTGCAATGGCATCAATCATCCAGGAATCTTAGATTTCAGAAAGTCCCAGGAAACTGGAAAACTTCCAACATGAATCTTTAAATAAAGGTGGAAGGAGACAAAGAATAGATAATATAGACCAGTTTGCTTAAATAAAAAAAACCAGATGCATCAGAAACACAAACAGAAATTGGTGGAAGAACTCAGCAGGTGTTGCAGCATCTGTGGAGAGAAATCATCTAACACTTCGGGTCCAGTGACCCTTCTTCGAAGCTGATAACAGGTAGGAAAAGTTGGTTTTTATGCGGGGAGTGGTAAGGAATAAACAATAGCTGCAGACAGAGCCCAAAGAGAGAGAACGGTCAGACAGACAAAGGAGTGGATAACAATCAGCCTATCAGAACGAATAGCTACTAGCGGGGACTGTCTGCGGCTAACAATGTGTAGTGTGTAATAGTAGACCACGTGCTAACAAGGCCTGGTGTGTGGGGGGTTGGGGTAAGGAGAAAGGTCATTGGACCCAAAATGTTAACCCAACTAGTTTAATGTCTATCATCAAGAAAATGTTCAGAATTTACTGTAAAGGACATAATAGCAGACTATTTGAAAATACATTATATAATTAAGCAGGGTCAGCATATCTCTATGACATAAAATCATGGCTGATAAATTTACTCAAAATCTTTTGAGGTGGTATCAAGCAGAATGGATAAAGGGAAAATGACTGTAGCACAATGGATATTTAATTTTCAATAAGGTATCACATGTTAGGCCACTTAATAAGATAACAGCCATGGTGTTGGAAGTAGTAAATGAGCATGGACAGAGGATTGGCTAACTAATAAAAGACAGAATTGGGACAAGGGGGGCTATTTTTAGGATAGCAGATCCTGTAAGTAATGGTGTGACAATGGGATCAGTGCTGGGGAGGCACAAATGTTTACAGAGCATATTTCATGACTTAGAACGCAAATATACTGCAGCCAAGTTTGCAGGTATCACAAAAATAGGTGGGAAGGCCAGTACTGAGAATGATACAGAGAGTCCGCAGAGAGACACACAGACTGGTCTCAAATGGGTAAAAACTTGGCAGATGGAACATAATTTGGAAAAATGTGAGGCTATGCACTTTGGCAGGAAGAATAAGTGACCTGAATATTATTTAAATGGAAAAAGACTGCAGAGAGCAATGTAACAATGAAATTTGGGAGTGCTCTTCCATGAATCAGAAGAACCTAGCAACCAAATTCAGCACATAATAGGTAAGGCAAATAAATGTTTTGCAAATGGACAGCATTAGTCAGACAACAACTAGAGTACTGTTTTGAACTTCTTCATCATCCTCCCCTTCATTATCTTAAAATCCATCAAATTTCATCTTCCTTCATCATGAAGTCATAAAGCCACTCAAAACAGTATTTCACTTTCTCAATCCACAAATGTTTACAGACCAGAGTCTTTCCATCACTTCCAGTTTATATTTCAAACTTTAGCCGAGATTGGCTGTAATGTTCCTGCAGTCAGCAGTTGGCTGGACAGCTGGTTTGTGATGCCAACGGTGTGGATTCAAATCCCACACCAGCTGAGGTTACCCTGAAGGACTCTCCTTCTCAATCTCACCCCTCACCTGAGGCATAATGACCCTCAAGTTAAACCACCACCAGTCATCTCTCCCTAATGATCTCTACCTTTTCCTAAACTTTAGTAGACTCACGGCGAAGAAAGCGAGAAACCAGCTCTCCAGGGAATATATGTATATTTTTAAAAACTGACAGGAAGCAGTGGAAGCTCTAAGCTTCGATCAGCATAATGCTGATGGAGGATTTTTAACGGCTGATGAACAGATTCTGTGCGAGTGTAAAACGGAGAAGGGACCGAAGGGAACACTGACCATTCATGGTATCCCTCATCAGCCTGAATTCCGCGTACATCCCTGCCTTGAAATACCGATATAAACAGTAACACATGAAGTCCGCGATCCAGCCGTTTGCCACCTCCACCATCTGCAAGAAATCATCGTCCACACACGGGCCTCTGTTTCTGATACGCCGAGCATCGTCTCTACAATCCTCATCCTCCATCTTCCTTCGCCCCACTTCCCGCGGTGCAAACCCAAACACCTTCCCCATTCCTTTCCCATCCGGTGTAACCCTAAACACCTTCCCCGATCTTTTCCCACCCGCTGCAACTCTAAACACCTTCCCCCATCCATAATCCATAACCCCCTACCATAATCAACCAACTGCACTCACTAGCTTCACACACTGCTGAATTCAGCACGTCTCCATCTATCTATCAATCAATCATGAATCATTTCTAAGGTAGCTTCATCTCACTGTCACAGACATGTTATTTCTCCACACAAATCTTGCAGAGTTAGCTATTCAACTGTGCCAGTCATTTTATGCAAATACATTGCCTGAGCTCCCAGTTTTTTATTTATTGCAGGACAAGGTGAGAGCACAACCTCATCCTCTTTCTCACATTTTCCTCATTCCACAAACTATTCTGTTTAAAGGTCACACATGATTTAAGTGTGCTCATTATGGTTATTGCCAGCCCCCTTCACCATAATGAAAACAAGTTGCTGGAAAAGCTCTGACGGCATCTATGAAGAGAAATCAAAGTTAATGTTTCGGGTCTAGTGACTCTACCTCAAAACCTTCCCCTTCACCATAATCTTTGTGACTGTATTTTTTTCAGCTACCCTAGATCTGCAACCTGGCCAGGTATCAGCAGTACAGTGGTTCAGGTGTGGCACGGTGGCTCAGTAGTTAGCATTGCTACCTGACAGCGCCAGGGACCCGAGTTCAAAACCAGCCTTGGGCAATTGTCTGTATGGAGTTGCACATTCTCCCCATGTCTGCGTACTCTGGTTTCCTCCCACAGTTCAAAGATGTGCAGGTTAGGTGGATTGTCCATGCTTAAATTACCCAACTTACCAGAGATGTGCAGGCTAGGTGGCTTTGCCATGGCAAAGGCAGGATTACAGGTAGAGGTAATGGGATGGGCTGAATGGCCTGCTTCCACACTGTAGGGATTCTAATGGTTGAATAAAGAGTTGGACAGGCAGTAAGTCAGTAATGTTGAAGAAGAGCTATCACTCACTGTCGAACTCATAGGCAGTAGCTCAGATATCAACACAGTGTGTACTTTGGAAGAAAACTTAGAGACTGAAATTAATTTGCGATGAGACTAGTGTGCTGCAGCCAGGCTATTTAAGAAGGATGGTGAAGGTTCCAGTGTTCCACAGGGTGAAGTCACAAGTTCTGAAGAGGGCCCAGATGAGGGCTTTTACAGGGTGGTGTATAGATGAAACCTGATTGGAATATTGAAATGTTTGGTATATTGAAGTCTGTGGTCATTGTCAAGGAATGTGAAAGAGTCAGACACTTGGTTTGCTCAAGGCTTTGTTGATAACTTGGAACATACCATTGTATGTTTCTATTCTCACTTGCCCTGGTCGGTTGGGTTTACTTTGGATATCAACAACAGAAGTCAATTCTACCCAATGTTCTTTATTGAAGCAAAATATACTACAGAAACCTTACCAATACAATGCCTTTTTTATTGTTCCTCTGTTCAACGTGTATGGCCTCAACTGATATAACAAGGTGTAGAGCTGGATGAACACAGCAGACCAAGCAGCATCATAGGAGCAGGAAAGCTTGATGTTTCAGGCCTAGACCCTTCTTCAGAAATGGGGGAGGGGAAGGGGGTTCTGAAATAAATAGGGAGAGAGGGGGAGGCAGATAGAAAGTGGATAGAGGAGAAGATAGGTGGAGAGGAGACAGACCGGTCAAAGAGGCGGGGATGGAGCCAGTAAAGATGAGTGTAGGTGGGGAGGTAGGGAGAAGATAGGTCAGTCCAGGGAGGACGGACAGGTCAAGGGGGCAGGATGAGGTTAGTAGGTAGGAGCTGGGGGTGGGGCTTGAGGTGGGAGGAGGGGATAGGTGGGAGGAAGGACGGGTTAAGGAGGTGGGGACGAGCTGGGCTGGTTTTGGGATGCAGTAGGGGGAGGGGAGATTTTGAAGCTTGTGAAGTCCGCATTGATACCATTGGGCTGCAGGGTTCCCAAGCGGAATATGAGTTGCTGTTCCTGCAACCTTCGGGTAGCATCGTTGTGGTACTGCAGGAGGCCCAGGATGGACAAGTCGTCTGCGGAATGGGAGGGGGAGTTGAAATGGTTCGCGACTGGGAGGTGCAGTTGTTTCGTGCGAACCAAGCGTAGGTGTTCTGCAAAGCAGTCCCCAAGCCTCCGCTTGGTTTCCCTGATGTAGAGGAGGCCACAAAGGGGTCTCTGGCCTCAACTGATGATCCTTCCGACACCACATCCATTCGCACGGTCATGATTATTTCTTTATCTGATATTGTCACCAACTTATTTTAACGTGCTGTCTATCCCATCTGGAAGTCTTGTTTTCATGTATTTAAGCTGTCATTGTTTTGGTACCATTGGAATCAGTATGAACTGTGATGTCTGGTTATTCAGTCCCACCTCACTCAGAAAGTTCTGCAGCTTTTTATTTTGACCCTGGCATCTGTGAGGCAATGTACCATGCAGCAGGAAAAAGCTGTAAAACTGGTAAGTGAAATGCATTTGTTTTGACTCACCTTGCATTCTTCAGAGTCCAGGATCAGTATACCCAGTGCTTTCATGTCTATTTATTGCTGTTTTTTGTCTTACTGGTTTTTCCCACTGGCATCCTGGAGTCATGGCTGAAGCCACAAAAGCGTCAATTTGTTTCCCTATATGCTAAATCTCTGGTTTCTGCTGCTTTCTTGGCCTTCCAAGCACCCCCAATGTTCTCACCTCCCTGACTTTCTAACACCATACAGCTCAACCATCCATGATCCATTCAGGCATCCATGATCCATGGTGTGGTGGCCTTGGTTTTGGTTGTATTCCCCTGAGGAGCTATCATTCTCACAAGCATTTGTATTGAATATTGGTTTGAGACAGAGATGCACTCGGTGAGCTCCTACACCATCTGCCTGACTCTCCTTGACTGCCTGGTGGGTACATGTTCCCTCACTGTCTGCGTGCACTCAAGTTGCTGGGTGACCACATACACATATTTGCTATCTGCCTAACTCTTGTTCTCACAGCTGGTCTTCAGTGGTGACCCTTCCTTAACCAGGAAGATCCCATGGGATACAAGATATGTTTTCAATGGGACTAAGGTGCACTGTCATGCCTCTTTATTATTTAACTGTATAAACTTACCAGGAAAGTAAAATGAACACTTACAAATCCTTAAAACAGTTTAAAATTTACCATTTTCTGTTCTTAATCTCTAGAAAAGCTTTGGAAGTTGGCATACTTGGAGTCACCTTGGTTGTGAGCATGTGCACAATGGCCGTAGAAATCTATCTTATTTTACTTGATGAGTTGTCACCCTGATCTATTATTATACTGCTTGATTACATTCCTCGAAAAATGTAGGTAGTTTCTAATCAACCTGTGCAGAGGTGTTATTATACACCTCTGAAGCAGGTGGGACTTGAACTCAGGCCCCTTGCCAAATACATGCTGCCAGTGTTTGTCCTCCTTTTCAGGTCCTACCTAATCCATTGGAATCTGGAAGAAACTGCAAGAGAATTTGTTTCAAACTAAGACACAGCCTAAAAGCTTGTATTCATTTTAGAAAAAGCTTTTGGTATAAGTTACACGGCAGATAAATCACCCTTAGCTCTTTCTTAGCTCCCTCAGGTGGTATAGACAGCATGTTGCAGGAAATTGCAAACCGTGAAGCTGTCCCTCAGCTCGATGGTTGTTTTTATTTTGATGTTAAGTAGGACTATTTGACTGTCAAATTATTTATTGTTGATTGTAAATCATTAAGCATTATTCATCCTTAAGTAGATAAACTGTAAACTGTCTTTGACACTTGGCAATTTGCATCCAAGTGAGTGAAAGTTAACATTTTAAATTTGTCACAGTTGATCCTGAAATGACCCTCTGGCATCACATTTGTGCCATGACTATTAGGCTGCCTTTTTCCACCTCGTTCAACTTCAACCTTGTCTCAGTTTATCTGTTGTTGAAACCCTCATCCTACCAATGTTACCTCTAGATTTGACTACTTCCATGAGTTCCTGGTTGGTCTCCTATGTTCTAGCTTCTGTAAATAGAAGTTATGAAAATTCAGCTGCTCGTGTCTCCTAGTCCTATCTCCTAGTCACCTCTGTGCTCATTGATGTACATTGTTCCTGGTCAAGCAATGACTTGATTTTAAAATTCTGATCCTTGTTTTCAAATTTCTTTTATTCATTCACGGGATGAGGGCATCGCTGGCTAGGCCAGCATTTACTGCCCATCCCCAGATGGCAATTAAGAGTCAGTCACATTGCTGTGGGTCTGGAGTCACATGTAGTCCAGATCAGGTAAGGAAGGCACTTTCCTTCCCTAAAGGATATGTATAAACCAGATAGGTTTTTCCGACAATTGACAACGGTTTCATGGTCATCATTAGGTTCCTAATTACAGGTTTTTAAAACTCAGCTCAAATTCAACCATCTGCTATGGTAGGATTCGGACCTGCGTCCTCAGAACATTACCTGGGTCTCTAGCTAAACAGTCCAATGATAATACCACTGGGCAATCGCCTCTCCCTGCTATCACTAGGCCTTCACCTCCCCTATGGCCTCCCTCTCTCCAACCCAATAACTCTCCAAGATATCTGCACTCCACTAATAAGAACATAAGGACATAAGAACTAGGAGCAGGAGTAGGCCATCTGGCCCCTCGAGGCTGCCCCGCCATTTAATAAGATCATGGCTGGTCTTTTTGAGACTCAGCTCCACTTACCCGCCCACTCACCATAACCCTTAATTCCTTTACCTTTCAAAAATTTATCCAGCCTTGCCGTAAAAACATTCAGCGAGGTAGCTTCAACCGCTTCACCGGGCAGGGAATTCCACAGATTCACAACCTTTGGGTGAAGAAGTTCCTCCTGACCTCAGTCCTACATCTGCTTCCCTTTAATTTGAGGCTATGCCCTCTAGTGCTAGTTCCACCTGCTAGCGGAAACAACCTCCCTGCCTCCACCTTCTCTATTCCCTTCATAATCTTATATGTTTCTATAAGATCTTCCCTCATTCTTCTGAATTCCAATGAGTTTACTCCCAGTTTACTCAGTCTCTTCTCATAATTCAACCCTCTCAACTCTGGAATCAACCGAGTGAATCTCCTCTGCACCCCCTCCAGTGCTAGTATATCTCTTCTCAAGTAAGGAGACCAAAACTGCACGCAGTACTCCAGGTGTGGCCTCACCAGGACCCTATACAGCTGCAGCATAGCCTCCCTGTTTTTAAACTCCATCCCTCCAGCAATGACAGACAAAATTCCATTTGCCTTTTTAATTACCTGCTGCACCTGCAATCCTACTTTTAGCGATTCATGCACAAGGGGACACCCAAGTCCCTCTGCACAGCAGCGTGCTGCAATTTTTTACCATTTAAAACATAGTCCATTTTGCTGTTGTTCCTACCAAAATGGATGACCTCACACTTATCAATATTGTACTCCATCTGCCAGATCTTTGCCCACTCACTTAGACTATCTGTATCCCTCTGCAGACTTTCAGTGTCTTCTGCACACTTTGCTCTACCACTCACCTGAGTGTCATCTGCAAATTTTGACACACCACACTTAAACACCCATTTACCCCTACTCTTTGCTTTCTACAGGTCAACCAATCCTCTATCCATGCCAGTACATTACCTGTAATACCGTGCAACTTTATCTTATGTAGCAGCCTTTGGTGTGGCACCTTGTCAAATGCCTTCTGGAAATCCAGATGCACCACATCCACAGGTTCCCCATTGTCCACCATGCAAGTAATGTCCTCAAAGAATTCCAT
>JAHRHZ010000077.1:874462-904885 GCA_024137785.1 Ginglymostoma cirratum | reverse complement strand
CCCTACTCTTTGCTTTCTACAGGTCAACCAATCCTCTATCCATGCCAGTACATTACCTGTAATACCGTGCAACTTTATCTTATGTAGCAGCCTTTGGTGTGGCACCTTGTCAAATGCCTTCTGGAAATCCAGATGCACCACATCCACAGGTTCCCCATTGTCCACCATGCAAGTAATGTCCTCAAAGAATTCCACCAAATTAGTTAAACATGACCTACCCTTCATGAACCCATGCTGGGTGTTCCCAATGGGACAATTTATATCCAGATGTCTTGCTATTTCTTCCTTATTACTGGACTCTTGTACATTTGACACTCATAGTTGCCCCACCATTGGTGGCCATGCCTTCAGTTACCTTGTTTGTAAGCACTGAAATTTCCTCCTTAAACCTATCCTCCTCTGTGCTTCACTTTCCCCTTTTAAGAGGCTTAGAACCAACTTCTTCCACCAAGTTTATGGTCATATGATCTGATTCACCTAATATGGCTTTGTGTTATAGTATTTTTCTAAGGCTGCTCTGAAATTTTTTTATTATTCATTAATGGGATGAGGGTGTTGCTGGCCAGGCAGCATTTATTGCCCAGAGGGCAGTTAAGAGTCAACCACATTGCTGTGGGTCTCGAGTTACATGTAAGTCAGACCAGGTAAGGATGGCAGTTTTCTTCCCTAAAAGACACTAGTGAACCAGATGGGTTTATTCTGACAATTGACAATAGATTCATGGTCATCAGTAGGATCTTACTTCAAGATATTTTTTATTGAATAGAAATTCCACCATCTGCGGTGGTGGGATTCGAACGCAGGTCCCCAGTACATTGTCTGGGTCTCTGGATTAACAGTCCAGCAATACTACCACTAGGGAATTGCCTCCCCTAATGCCTTGGAATATTTCATTATGTTAAAAGCACTATAAAAATACATGTTGTTGTTATCCTCTGTGCTGAATTGTGGTAAGTGAAAACTACTTGCATCCTAAACATAGTTTTTTGGTAAACTGTCCAAAATTAAGATTAAAATTCCTCTGTTTGATATGAATTTTATATTTCTCTAAAGCAAAAAGCTTTTTCTTCCCTCCGTGTGAAGCCATACCATCTTTATTAGAGTGGCTACACATTGCTGACTGCAGTATGAAGCAAGTTGCACTGTCACAATTCACCTAGGTGACTTCAATATCACTTTCCACACTCAGAACCTCTGACACCCAGAAGGACAAGGACATCGATAGATGGGAACACCCCCCCCCCCCCCCCCAAGCCACACAGAACCCTGACTTGGAACTATATCTCTGTTCCTTCACTGTCACTGGCTCAGTAGCTTGGGATTCTCTTCCAAACAATAATGTGGAAGTACTTCTTCAGATGAGCTATATCATTTCAATAAAAAATAGCTTGTGCCATGTTCTTAAAGGTAACTAGGAATGGGCATCAATGCTGCGATGCAAACATGAGTAAAAGTATAGTGTCGGTTCCCTGAAGACAAACAAAAACAGACATTTGACACAGAACTGCAGACGCCTGAAATCTGAAACAAAAACAGACATTGTTGGAGAATTAACATTTTGTGACCATAATCCTCTTCAGAACCATAAGACCACAAGATGTGGAGCAGATTTAGGCCATTTGGCCCATCGAGTCTGTTCTGCCATGTAATCATGGCTGATACGTTTCTCAACCCCATTCTCCTGCCTTCTCCCCATAACCATTGATCCCCTTACCAATCAAGAACCTATCTATCTCTGTCTTAAACACATTCAATAAGTTGGCCTCTACAGCCCTGTGGAAACAATGATTCCCACAGATTTACCACCCTCTAGCCAAAGACATTCTTCCTCATCAATTATAGAGTCATAGAGTCATTTACAGCACTGAAACAAAACTTTCGGTCCAACTCCTTCGTGCCAACTAGGTAACCTAAACTGAACTAGCTGCTTTTGTCTGTGTTTAGCCCATATTCAGCTGAACCTTTCCTATTCATAAACCTGTCCAAATGTCTTTTAAGTGTTGCAATTGTACCTACCTCCACCACTTCCTCTGGCAGCTCGTTCCATACACGCACCACCCTCTGTGTGAAAAGTTGCTCCTCAAGTCCTTTTTAAATCTTTCCCCTCTCACCTTAAACCTATGCCCTCTTGTTTTGGGCTCCCCTACCCTGGGGAAAAAGACCTTGGCTCTTCAGTTTATCTATACCCCTCATGATTTTATAAACCTCTGTAAGGTCGCCCCTTAGCCTCCGACCCTCCAGGTAAAAACGTCCCAAGCTACCCAGCCTCTCCTTGTAATTCACACCTCAGTCCCGGCAAGATTCTTGTTTTTCTGAACCCTTTCTAGTTTAACAACACCCTCCCAAAAGATCATCTCTTCTCTCTGAGGCTGTGCTGTCTGGTCGAAATCTCTCCTAACAGTGGAAACATGTTCTCCATGTGCACTCTATCCAGTCCTCTCAGTATTCTGTAAGTTTCAATCAGATCCCCCAATCCTTCTACACTCCATTGAGTACACACCCAGAGTCCTAAGCCACTCCTCGTATGACATCCCTTGGATCATACTTGTAAACCTCCTCTGGACCATCTCCAATGCCAGCACATCCTTCCTTAGATACAGGGCCCAAAACTGCTCACAGTATTCCAAATGTGGTCTGACCAGAGCCATATATGGCCTCAGCAGCCCATCCCTGTTTTTGTATTCCAGCCCTCTTGAAATGAACGCTGACATTGCATTTGTCTTCCTAACTGCCAACTGAACCTGCATGTTAACCCTAAGAGAATCCTGAACTAGGACTCCTAAATCCCTTTATGCTTCAGATTTCCCGTTTAGAAAATGGTCTACTCCTCTGTTCTTCCTATTCAAGAGTATAGCCTCTTTCCCACATTGTATTCCATCTACCACTTCTTTGCCCACTTTCCTAGAAAGATTGTAGAAGAAATTTACAAGAATGTTGCCAGGACTCAAGGGACTGAGTTACAGTGAGAGGTTGGACAAGCTAGGACTTTTTTCTTTCGAGTGCAGGAGACTGAGGGGGGATCTTATAGAAGTGTATAAGATCATGAGAGTGTGAGTGCACTCGGTCTTTTTCCCAGGGTTGGGGAATCAAGGACGAGAGGGCATCAGTTTAAGATAAGAGAGGAAAGAATACATGGGAACCTGAGGGGCAACTTTTTTACATCGAGGTTGATATGCATATGGAATGAGTTGCCAGTGGAAGTGGTTGAGGTGGGTACATTAACAACATTTAAAAGGTATTTGGATGAATACACGGATAGGAAAGGCTTAGAAGGATATGGTCCAAGTGCAGGGAAATGGGCTTAGCATGGATGGACATTTTGGTCAGCACAGACCAGTTTGGGCCGAAAGGCATGTCTCTGTGCTGTAGGAAACTATGACTGTTTGATTTCTAGCCTGTCCAAGTTTTTCTGCTACATCTCCACTTCCTCAACACTACCTTTTCCTTTGCAACAATGTTCCTCAGAGTTTTCTTAAGTTCTGAAGAGGTGTCATTGGACTTGAAACATTAACTTTGCTTTCTGACCACAGATGCTGCCAGATCAACAAGCATTAGATGTTCCAAATACACATCATATATTAGGAGAGAAGAACAGAACATGACAGAGACCAGGCTTCATTGGCTGTCTTCACTGCAGGTACAATAACCAGCTGTCCTGACTGCTATTGAGTGACCATGCATTCTTCAGGACTCAGATAGACACATGCAGATTACTGATGGAGCATCTGTCAGATAAACCATTTGTGAGTGTCAATCTCACTGATACCATGTTTGACAGGGAAATAAATTTAATTTTGAAAAATGATCCCTTGTGAAATAGAAACCAATATTGCCTGTTTGGCAAGCCTCCCATGAGATAGGTGTTAAAGATGGGCATTAGAGATGATGCTGAAATGGCTATCTGAAGTCTATACGTTAACTGCAATATGCACGGTGACAGGACACAGAGGGACAGAAAGATGGAGGATTAGTAGAGCTGCATTGAAATGGGTTAGAATTTTGGGAAACTGTAGTCTCAGCAGCTATTTGTGCAGCATCAATGTGAAACAAATTGTCCCGGTTCTCCTCCTTCCTACTCTCCACATCTACTGCATCCTTCTGAGTTGCCAGCAAAGACGGGGGAGGAGCGTCATCTGATTGAAACATTCTTGAAACAACACATCTTTGAAAATTCACTCAAGCTCAGCTTCACTTTTTTAAGACCATATTTCAAGTGTTTAAAGATCATCACAGACAAGAGTGGAAAAAATTTGCAGCAGAGGTAGAAGTCGCATGACTATGCAAAGTCACTGCTAGTACACATCGTGCAAGTACATTTCTCCAAACAATTAATATTCACCCATTTTGAAGAAAGCTCACTGTTCTCTAAATGTTAACTGTGCTTTCTCTCCATAGATGCTACCAGACCTGCTGAGTTTCTCCAGCAATTTCTGATTTTATTTCAGATGTTCAGCATCCGCAGTTCTTTGTTTTATTTTAATTGATATTTACTTCATGTCAGTGCACTGGAGCAGGACGTCCACAAAGCTGATATTATTACTGTGCATTGCACTTGGAACCGGAACCAGAAATTGGAACTGGAGCCAAAAGTCTTGTACTTCTTGTTGCTGCTTTTCCATCACTTCCCTAATCTCCACTCGCCATGCTACATTGCTGCCTTCACCAGCCCACTCTGTGCACAACTGCGCCAACCAGCTTGACACCCGACTCTCGACTGCAACTGTCATCCTATGTGTTACCCTATTCTCCATTCCTCACGCTATCACTCTTGTAGCCCGGTGCTTCCCTTCTCTCGCCGTCCTGTTCTTCTTTTTCCCTCACTGATCAAACATTCATAAATTTTGTAGAGTGCAGAATGCAGGTCAATCGATTGCCTCAACGCGGTTTCTCAGTGTGAACAGTTGCGGTGTTCTCCTCCGAGCTGTTGTTATAAGGTTTCTAATGAACTGCAGTGACAGCACAGGGTGCAGATTGCATGCTTTTGCTATTTTTGAAGAGAAATGACACCTGCTACCACAATTGTCAAGTCATGCAGCTAAAATATTCAAACAGTCGACTTAAGGCAGGTGCAATTTTGATTTATTGTCAGAATGGTTGGTGGGAACTGCTTATGTTCTCGTTATCTTGCCAATAGAACACATCCAACATTTTGATGATTGGCACATGATCTTGCAGATGTCAGCGCTATTGAAATTTAACTTGCATTTCAGAACACATGGAGAACTTACGTACTCTAACTTACTCCTTGAATTCTAGTCACTTACTCCACAACTGCACCACTTTTGCACCATATACCGGCAGCTGAGTTTCCCAAGGTCATCAGCTGCTATGCTGCCATAGGTATGGCAGAAAATCAAAAAAAACTAGGTACATATAAAAACAAATTGAATGGTTGTTAAATATTTGACTGATTATCATGTTGTGGTATGGTATGAAGTGTTGGGGATCTGCTTATATATGAACATACAGATTAGGAGCAATAGTCCATTCACCCCCTTGAACCTGTTCTTCCATTTAATAAGATCAAGGCTAATCTGGTTGCAAAGTCAAATCTGCACTTACGTCTGGCCCTGATGACCTTTCAGCCTATTGCTTAATAAGAATCTATCCAACTCTGCCTTAAAAGTATTCACCATGTCTGCTTCCACCACCTCTTCAGGAAGAGAATTGCAAAGTCCCATGATCCTCTGAGAGAAAAAGATTCACCTCATCTTTTCTTTAAATAGGCAAACCCTAACTTTTAAATAGTGACTCCTAGTTATAGTTTTATTTCTTATGTAAATATAATCAGATGACCTTTAACTCCAGGAGTAATCAGTGACTGTAACACTGCTATAGTCAAATGTGAATGTTTTGCAGATTGTACAGTGTACGCAAGATAGACAGTATGATTTGTATATGCATTTATTAAATATCCTGTTTATGCGAATAGTTGTGATGACGAACAGTACTGTTAATCTTTACATACATTTTGACTTAAATTAAACAGGTATTCTGATGTGACATGAGTTTTATAGACAACTGCATGCACATAAATAGATGATTTGTACAGAAAGACATTGCAGTTCAGTAAAACCTAGTCATACAAAAGTACATAATAGCAGTTTTAACAAAGTAAAATGCAGGACTGTAGAAGCTGTCAGTTCAAATTGATTGAGAGGAGCTAATTTATGATTTAATAACAGAGTGTTGAGAAAAGAAGGTGGGTTCACAAAATCATTCAACTTCCCTGGCCTGTAACAAGCCTTCTTTTAAAAAAAAATACAATCCCTACAGTGTGGAAGTAGGCCATTTGGCCCATTAAGTCTACACCAACCCTCCAAAGAGCAGCCCACCCAGTCCCCCACTCTATCCCTGCATTTCCTATGGCTAATTCACCTAGCCTGTACCTCCCTGGACACTACAGGCAATTTCCCATGGCCAATCCACCTAATCTGCACACCTTTAGACTTTGGGAGGAAACCGGAGCACCTGGAGGAGATCCATACAGACATAAGAAAAGCATGCAAACTCCATACAGACAGTTGGCTGAGGGTGGAATTGAGCCCACATCTCTGGTACTGTGAGGCAGAAGTGCTAACCACTGATCCACCGTGCCACCCATAAATAGAAATTATTAATTCAATTACTTCTATGAGCTAAACGTTTTGTGTTGCAATTGGTAGAAAAATTTAAATTAGAAGAAAATGACAAGGTTTAGATCAAGTACTTTAATTCTTTGGCAATATGGTAACTTACACCAAACAAAAACATTCTACCTTGCTGATTTTAACTGAAAACTGTAAGGTTAAAAATCTCTTGTGGCTGCACCTATCTTCATATCATAGTGTTGCAACTCAAATTTTCACTGATAGTAGGCTAGAATGTGTGGGGCTAATGAATGTCTTTTCTACTGGTCAGAGAACTGGTGGAATTAAATCAGGCACCTCATGGTCCTTGGGATGGAGATCCCTAGTAGCAGAAAGCTGCTGGAAACCACGGGCAAATCAGAGACCAGCAGCAAATTGTCACTTCCAGTCGGAGCAGTAGACGTTGGCAGAACTGCACCCACTTGGGCACAGGATCACTGGGTACCCTGAAACCAAAAGGTGAATGATGACCAGATGGGTACCGTAAGAAGGTGCCTGATCCCAAAGGACACAGCCCACTCCCCAAAGGCCACTGGCAAACCTGACAGTTTGATCGATGGGCCTTCTGAAGGTTCTGGAATGCTGTGCTATTCCATTTAGGTTCCTGAGGCACCACCAAATTGTGGTGGCCTCGTGGACAATGGGTGTTGACTGGCTCATTAAGGAGCTTTACTGCACTAACCCCTTTTGCCCTCTGACTTGTTTGTCGAAGATTTTGCTGCTATTGATAGACTGATATAGGCCTCTCTCATGATGAGGTAGCACGGCCACCATGATTCTCACTGCCTTGGTCTAAACTAGATACAGCCCAGTAACTTCCTTTGACATAAAGTGTCTGTCTTTGAAATCTATGCAGTAAATTCTTTCCTCAAGTGTTTAGTACATACTATATTTTCCACTTTGCTGATATAACTTGTGCACGATTTCTAAAGGTGTCTTTCATTTTCTTTTAATGGTTTTGTGTTGAAGTATACAGATGCATTGTTCCTTTGGCATCTTCATCTAGAACAATTAGCCTGCACATTAATCGGAAAGAACTATATCTTAAAATAAATAAAATATAACAATAAAGATGAATCATAAATAATATCAAGATTAGAGCATATCTTTATAGAAAACTATGATGAAATAAAAGACATTCAACTGACTGGCCTGCTGTGTTCCTCCAGTTCCACACTTTTTTATCTCTGACTCCAGCATCAGCAGTTCTTGCTACCTCAAGATTTCAGCTGGTTTTGTTTTGTGTAAGTGTGCTCCTACAGTCTGTCGATAGCTGAGAACCTTTAATTGCTTCATTTAAATTGGTTTTAAATACATTTAATATACAATTGTGATATTGCAATCAGTCAACAGAAGTAAATATTATAGTAAAGTCATGATTACAGGGATTAATAACAATCAAAACAAACTTTATTAAAACCTTAACATATGCAGAGAAGTAGTTGACTGGTATTAGCAAGCACACTCTTAACAACATCTTGTACAGCTTTCAGATCAGGAAATGAAACAGGAAGATACACTTATTTATGCAGGAAGTGAAATGTCAGTTTCCTGATCATTCAATGGACGTTGGGGAATAAATTGGCAATGGGTTAAAGGCAAATTGTGTTTATGCGAGTTAAGCATACTCATTAAACCACATGGTCACTGCAGTAAATTTTACCTTTGCTATTAAGTTGGCAGCAAATGAGAGAAACATGCCTTCAGATTCACAACTGGTTAATGGTAGCATGAACAGAACAAGGCAGTCTTCCTGGTGGATTTGCAGAAAGTAGGAGCTGCTTTTCTTGGATGGGGAAATTTGTTGGACAGGAGGAGAAGAGGCTGAGGTATTGCATTAAACTCAGGTGGTGGCTGTTCAAGCAGGTCAGGATATAGTTACTCGAAGAAAAGGAAGCTGGAATGTGGCTATCCTAAGAAGCACTGTGGGGAGCTGAGGGAGGGGGTGGGGTGATAAGGAGAGGTCAATCTCGGCTGAAGGCAACACAAACATGATTGGGGTAGATTGAAAGTAATTGAGGACAGGTCACTGGTGAGGCTGGGAAAATGATGAGTAACTTAGGACATGTAAAGGATGATAGAGAGGATCAAGAATAAGGTGGTCAGGTCAAGAATGCTGCAGGAGTGGGGAAGGGGAAGCTCAATGGTGATGTGCGGCACCTATCGATTGACAGTTGATCGAGGGTTATGGTGGGAGGTTCAACAGTCACAGTAACAGGGCAAGACAGAGGGAGGATTGAGTATGATGGAGGAAAGATCAAAGGTGACTGAAGGAGGGTTCCCTAACTGCACAATTGGCTGTGTCTCAGCCACAACTGTGCATAATAATTGTAGTCAATTGTTCCATCTCTGAGTGGATGATGCTTGTACTTTTTTCAAATTCACTCGTGGGACGTGGGCATCGTTGGCTGGGGCAGCACTTAATGCCCATCTCTAGTTGCGCGTTGAGGAGGTGATGATGAGCTGCCTTCTTAAACTGCTGCAATCCTCATGCTGTGGGTTGACCCACAATGCCCATAGGGAGGGAATTCCAGAATTTTGACCCAGCGAAACTGAAGGAACGGCATAAATTCCCAAGTCAAAATGGTGAGCAGCTTGGAGGGGAACTTGCAGGTGGTGATGTTTCAATGTATCTGCCACCCTTGTCTTCCTAGATGGAAGTGGTTGTGGTTTTAAAAGGTGATGTCTGAGGATCTTTGGTGAATTTCTGCAGTGCATTTTGTAGATAGTACATACTCCTTCTATTCAGTGTCGGTGGTGGAGAGAGTGACTGTGGATGCAGCGCCAGTCAAACTGTCTGTTTTGTCCCGGGTTGTGTCAAGCTTCTTGAGTGTTGTTGGAGCTGCACTCATCCAGGCAAGTGGGGAGTATTCCATCACACTCCTGACTTGTGCTTTGTAGATGGTGGACAGGCTTCGGAGAATCAGGAAGTGTGTTACTCGCCACAGTATTCCTAGCCTCTTACCCGCTCTTGTAGCCACTGTATTTATATGGTGAGTCTAATTGAATTGCTGGTCAATGGTAACCCCCAGGATGTTGATAATGGGTATTCAGTGATTGGAACACCATTGAATATCAAGGGGCAGTGGTTAGATTGCCTGTTATTGGTGATGGCCATTACCTGGCATTTATGTGGCTTGAATGTTACTTGCCATTTGTCAGCCCTAGTCTGGATATTGTCCAGATCTTTTTGCATTTGAACATGGACCGCTTCAGTATCAGAGGAGTCACAAATGGTGCTGAACATTGTGCAATCATCGGCGAACATTGTGCAATTATCGGCGAACATTCATCCACTTCTGACCATACGATGGAGGGAACGTCATTGATGAAACAGCTGGGGCATTCACTGCTGTAGCATCAGTCTGTAATTGTATTACACTATGTATTTTTGAAAGTATTTGCATACAATCCTTTTTACAGGTACTGAATATCTTCTGCCTTATTTAGTTCAGTCATGTTGAATGGCAAAGAATAACAAGTGTTGAATCGCAAAGTAATAATACTTCAGAACGCATAAACTTTTGGTCTGCAAATAAGCTACTGTAACTTAATTAAAAAAAACTGAAATGTGAAAATTGTGGTGTCTTGCAGGTGAACAGCATTATGTTTCAAAATGTCGATTGTCAATGATTAATTTCAGTACCAGACATAAAACAGTTAAGATATGCGATGAAAAGCAAAACAATATAATTATCTTTAAAACACATCAGAAGATGTTTTTGCCCATGTTACCAGGTTATATATCTGACGCAGTAAACGAAATTGGGCCTATTCCAGTAGAATAATAATCTACTTTAGTGTTATTGTTCAAAGTCAGTTAATTACTTGGGTATAAATTGTATCAGAGATAATTTTCTGATTTTCCGAAGAAGGGTCTAGGCCCGAAACGTTAAGTTTTCCTGCTCCTATGATGCTGCTTGACCTGCTGTGTTCATCCAGCCCCATGCTTGTTATCTTAATTACTTGGGTATACTGGAAAGCAAAGTAATTTTAATTGTTGTAATTCATATTTGCTGTGCTGCAGCACTATTTATGTACATAGTGCATTTGTGAAAAATAAAGAACCAATAGATTGGGAAGAAGAAATGTTGTACTTTTATAAGCCATGTAAAATGACCATTCTCTGGTGTCTTCAGGTGGCCAGGAGCTGGCCAAATGCAAAATCCTAACTCTACAAAAAAATAGAATACTTTAACTGATGACACTAAACCAGAAGATTAACATTTTTCTTAAACTCTGCCTGATTGTAATCTTGACAGATTTTTAATTTAAATGGGTAAGACAACCTAGGAACTGTGGTCTTCCTACCACCTCATGTTTCTGCAGGTAGTTTAATCTGATCTTAATCAGCAGAAAAGCAATAGGGAAAAGGTCCTACATGAAGGTGCAGATTGGACACCATTAATGTATTCTTGATATTAACTAGATGGTAATAGGAGCAGGGCCAGAGGTGTTGTATAATTAAATTTACGTTTGTTTGGTTTCTTTGTGGGCCAGAGGACAAGTACTCCAGAGGGCAATAATTAGTAAACAAAATAATACTTGAAAATGAATGTGGAAGACAAGAGTGTGGGGGAGATGCTAAACTTATACTAGTCACTTAGGAGACCTCAGGTGATATATTGTGTGTCATTCTGGATGCTGCACTACGTAATGCATTGGAGACAGGGCAGAAGAGATCCACACAAATCGTTACAGGAATGACAAGTTTCAGTCACAAGGATAGATTGGATGGGTTGGAACTATTCTCCTTGGAGAGAAGAAGGCTAAAAGGAGATCCGATCGAAGACTTCAAAAGCATGAGGGGGCGGGATAGAGTAGATAGAAAGGGCGAAACTGTTCCTACTTGTAAAAGGATAAAGAATGAGAGTGCATAGATCTAAAGTGATCTGCAAAAGAAGCAGATGTGATGTGAGGAAATACTTTTGAACACAAGTGTTTGGGTTTGGAATTCACTGCCTGGAAGTATGGGGAGACATTCAAGAGTATATTGAATGTTTAAAAAGAAACAACAGGCTAAATCTTACCACATTTTGTCAAAGTATCATTTCTCCATCAGGCCGATCAAATTTTCTCAAACTATCATCTCAAACCTGCCTCATTAACTACCTACTATACCCCTGTGCAACCTCTCTTGTTGGATGCTCGTCTGATTCTACTATCTTATTGTTGTCAGGAGACTTACTACTGCCAGATATTCCCAGTATAGGCCACCATCATCGCCAGCATTATCATCTTCAAAAGGCCATTACATACCCAGACCAGTGCTGCTAGTGTGGAATACCCTGCACAGTTACTGACATTTACCCCAGACTTGGCAGAGAAGGGGAAACTGGTGCCCTACTCTGCAGAGAGGGACTTGGAAGTCATACTGAGGTGCAGAGGCATGATGTCTACTATCTCCAGGACACCAGGCTCTGGTCAGAGGTCAGCATTCAGGTTTTGTGCGGTCTCAGCCACAGGGACATAGGCTCAGCAACAAAGGTCAATGACCTTCTCTACTCTGCCAGCAGACGGGTCTTCTCTCTGTTACCTCACACTGACTCTGTCTCTGCAGTAACCTCCTTCACTAAGGTGCCTGATGTCCCATTCTCGGTATTGCACACAACATCTTTCTTCACTTGCTCTTAGCCACCATTCCCTCACCTGCACCAGCACTAACATCTGTTCCACTCATTTTTATTTGATTCAGTCCCTCCTTTTTGCTCAGTGCTGGAGAAAACAACCCATCACAGGACAGAAAGAGCAAAGATGAGTGGTGGGGCACCCCACTTTCGGCTGCTTACCCCCTGTGAGCAGGATGATCTGGATCTTAGCCTGGAGGTGAGTTCCAGATGCAAGAGGTGTGGGCGAGGTGGGGGATGGAATGCTATTTTGAGACTGATAACCCCAGAAGGAGCTTATTCCTTAAGTCATTAACTGATAATCTTCCTTAATCCTGTTTGTTTCCTGCCCACAGTTAGCCTGAATGACAGGCTAGAAACCTGTTGGGTGGAGAGGCCTGTCATACCTGTAAGGGTATCAATTCGTCGACTTACTGTGCTGGGATTTCCTGACTGAAAGTCTGTCCCTTGATATGACTGAGTGACACTCCCCTTTGACTTTGTGCCATAGCTATTTGGTTGAAGTACATGCCATGTGCCATCTGCGCCATCTGCTGGCACATGGTGCTGGTGTAAGACTGACAGAGCATGGTAATATGCACCCATTTGACTGGTGAATGCAGACAAACATGGCAAGCTTCTTGACTTTGCATCTGCGTTAAAAGGCAAGGCAGGGCAATGCAAATATGCTAGGAACATCTAGGTAGGCACAAGGTGAATGAGTGCTAGGAGAGCAAGCGAGCAATCTCAAGATGCAGCCTAGTCAGCTGGCTGTCTTTCCTGCACATGTTATCATTTCAGCAGCATCGCAATGAAAGATACTAGTATGCTCCAAGGTGCAGCATGGCAGTGCAGAAGTGCACTGTACATAGATTGGAGATGTGCTATCAGGGTGTGGAGAGGCTGGTACATGTCAGATACCAAGGTCAGTGGATGTGAGGTGCGTGTAGTAGCTGCCCCAAAACATGCCCTGAGATGTTAATACCGGGTGTCCAACATGGAGGTCTGGATGAGTAAGCAGTGAGTTAAAGTCTTGAGTTCCAAGTGCTCAAATTGGGAACTGTCGGCATCTAGTTTCTGTCCTGCTCGTGGTAGAAGAGGGAGATTTACTATTAATGAGGGTGATAATGAGCAAAAATTCCTGTTAATAGGCAAGAATCTTGTACCTATACCTGGAACTCTTTTGGAACATGCAACTTCTTGCTTCTGACTTTGAGAAAAGCGTTGATGGACTTCTTACATGATTCTCCCAGATGTCTCGCTCATTAGCCTATATTGTTTTAATGTTTAAACCCACTCAATTTGGAGTTAAGAGTCAGCTACTTGTGCCACTCTGACCTTAGGTTTCATTTGCAATATCAACATAGCTTAAAGTCAGGGTTGTGTTTTATAATGCGTGTTGCAAAAATAACTTAGCTTTGTCATAAAAATTATATGGACCTATCAGCATGTTACGAGTTATACTGCAGACCTGATATTATTGATTTACAAATGGACACTTGAATAATTGTGACAACATGAATTCACTTAAGATTGGATCAGTTATTTGGGACACCCTTATAAAAATATTATTAGTGCCAGAAAGTGCATTCTGATTTATTCTTTCTCATTTAAACTTTATAATTTAACAGTTCTTTCTTAATTTGCTTGATTACATTACGTTAGTGACCTGTCAGCATTTAAGATGATGTTTTGACTGTCGTATGAATAATTTTTGCATTAAGAGGAACACAGAAAATCCCACCAGTTTGCATTCAACATATTTCTTCTCTGGAACAGGAACAATCAGATGTTAATTATTTTTCATCACTTTTCCTTTTGATGGTACAGCCCATTCCCTGAAGACACTTTCATTAGGAGGGCGTGGTATTTTCATCAAAAGAAACTGCAAAAGCCTGGTTCAGTCTCATATGTTACTGATTCAAGTATCTTTCAGACTCTATTGATGCCCTTATAACAATGACTGTAGCAATGGAATAATCACATTTAAAGTTTGCTTCAATTATTTGAAAAAAAGTATTCTGCAGTGTTATTTGTCAGTAAAGAGCAAAAATTATATTATTTTCTCAATGAGAAAGAAGCATGAGATGTTTTTTTCACAACTTAAAGGTGCAAACTCACAGATTGAACACAGAATAAAGCCATTACAGTATGCTTCCAATGTGTTAGAATGTACTGACATGTATAAAAAGAGTTCAACAATTCAGGCAATAATTTTCTGACTGGTATTATTTTAGTTCATTAGAAATTTTTCCTATCAAGACTGTAAATAAAATTTACTGATTAAAACAAGTTAAAAGATTTGTTTCTCTCATCAATTAATGGTACAGAAGTGTTCACGGTAAAACACTTAAACAGTGACATTAACTAAAGTGCAAATGAAATATGTGAAATTTTAGTTATTAGCAAATACAGTATCTGAACAGCAATAAGAACTTAACTATCCCTTGTGTGACTTTCTATTGTACTATGTGTAAAAGAACTGTAAACAGTTTTTGTACGATTTTGTTACACATAATTCAGTGAGGAGTTTTTCCAATACGATGAGAATTAATGACCATACACCAGGAATCTTTAGAACAAACTTAGATGGCTTCTTAAGAAAATGTCCACTAGGTAATTTAAATTCTGACAAGTGATCAGTCATCAATTTTAAGTGAAATATGTATTTAGTTATTTTTCTTGTATTGGACATTAACTTAGACAGACACCAAACATTACTATTGGAGTCAGCAAAGTTTAGAAGGACATCAATACATAATTATTCCCCTGAAAACCCTTTAAACCTTTGTGGTAGTCTTGGGTCCTTCAAAATACACAAATATATTATTCAAATAACCCATAAAAATATAATTCTGACAAGAAAAATACAGTTTATCCATTTGTAATGACTATTTGGCAAATATCAATACAAGATAAATCAATGAGAGACTAATACTATGCATTCTGATTCCTGGTCATTAAGTCCTCCCCAATCTTTCAAAACCCAGGTGTAACAAAAATATATTAAACTAACAGATTTATGAAAATCCCAATTGTGATAATCTCTTATCACAAACAAATATAGCTTAAGTAAAATAGTTTCTGCTGTCTTTTTTTTTAACAAACATATACCTAATCAGGATATAATGAAATATGTCCTGAAATTTCCTCCAATTTGTCAGTGTGGTACTCGACAATGCTTCAGCGTGGTTGGGGTGAAATTACACCCAAATCTCCATGCAAGCTAATAAGCATAAGCCTTCATGTAAAATTTCACATGAATTAGTGCAAACAACTGTGCAATTGATGGGGTCTCATCACATTATCAATAGGATGGGGTAAATAACAAGTGAGGAGAAGATTTTCGCTTTCAGAATTGCTGGAAACAAGATAGTCAGTTCTGAGGAAGGTCACCAGACCTGAAACGTTAACTCTGATCTTTTATCCACAGTTTTTGCCAGACCTGCTGAGTTTTTCCAACAATTTCTGTTTTTGTTCCTGATTTACAGCATCCTCAGTTCTTTTGGTTTTTACAAGATAGTATTTATTTCTCTATTGCATTAACTTCACAATGATTAATTAAGTGATTTTGCATGAAAGCTGAAGCATTTCTAATTCTTAACTCTTAGAGGAATAGCCAGAAAATAGGCCACTTTTCAATTGATTTATTTCAATAATGCATGATTTCTGCCACAGTGCAGCAGGCTTGAGGTTTTACTTCATTCTTGGTCAGTCAGTAGATTGGCAATGGATCTGTACGGCCTTGCACATTTATGTAACTGAGAATTTGGATATAATGCAATGAATTATCCCATCCCTGGGAAAGCACAATTGGAGCTAACCCATGTGTTCTGATTCTGGGGTACAGCTAATTTTATGGGTGGAGATTCACTTAAGTGCAAAGTTCAAAAGTCATAGTTAAAAGATCGCAGAAAATTGGGCATGTTACAGCTGTGAGTGTAAGTCACTGAAAAATGAATTTTAGTAACCATACACAGTATTTAATATATTTGCACCTGATTATCTGTGCACAAAAGAGGAGGAAACTCCAGATCAACATGTCATTGCTGTTTACATGTTGCAACAAGACCTTCGAAACCGCCTCCAGGTATTGTGCTATGAAGGAAAAAAATAACTGTGCATCAGAATAATTGTTTTTTATGAATGCTTTGTTTTATGAATTCTTGGCATTTTCCCCAACTATTTACAAATAATTACATTTACAGGCTCTGAGCATCTCTCTTTCACATTGGTTTCCAAATTGTGCACATACATTCTGTCCTCCCTTTGTGCAAAACCTAAAATATTCCAGTGTAGTGAACTTGTAGTAGCATAAAATGATTCTAGTCTTGTAACTGGAAAGATGAAAACATCTCTAAATTTTACAGCACTTGGGCTCTACATGGAACCCTAAGTTTTGCCACACTGTTGTCAAATCCCTTATCTGCAGGAAAGCAGTCTGACGTTTTGAGCCAAACAGCGACTGGATTAAAAGATTCATCATGCCATGCAAAAATATCATAGGCACATGAACAATGCCACTTTATTTTGTTAATAGCAGGCATCATCCAACTAGCAGTTTTAAAGAATCAGAAAAGTTAATATTATTTTATCCATAGTCACATGCTGGTTTCGCACGAGGAAGAAAAACTGCCTTCCCCAGGTGTCACGTGAATTTCTGGTGTGAACATGTGATTTTCCATTTTGTATCCAGCGTGGCTATCATCTTTACTGCCATCTCCTGATGCAGTGTGTGTGCAGTTTTGACTGCTGTATTTTGGAGAAACAGCATCTGCCACAGACACATCTTTGATGTGGTTTTCATTCTTGTTGTGCTTATCATGCTCCCCACAGGAGCTGTTCTCCTGCTGGTTATTGTGATGCGCCTCTTCTTTTACCAGTAGCTCTTCACCTTCACCGCTGTCTACATCGTCACAGCACTTTGTTCCTGGTGTTTGGAATGCAAAATATCTCTGCTCAGGCAGTGGTCGTGGTAAGTCTTCACTGGATGTCTTATGGGAAACTGGTATATCGGTTCCCAAGGGTAGCCTCTGATCCTGAGAAGAATTCTCCTCTAGCAGAGTGGTACTGATATCCTTAGGTGTAGATAATAAATCTGTTACTATTACTGGTAAAGGTCTAGCCGTACTTGATGGTGTCTGAGGAGTATCACTTTTCATTTCCATAAAATTCACTTTGAGTGGCCTGGATTTCATAGGATTCCTACCTTTCAGTGAGCTCTTGGGGCTTTCCAATGTGCTATTGAAATTGGAGCACCCCGGCTGCTCTATGCCTAAACTATAAGTTTCATTCGCATTTGGTTCACAAGTGCCATCTTTGAGTTTGGTGTTTTCCCTGGTAATGAAAGACTGATGCTCATTCAGGGAACCAGGACAAGCCATCCATCTCAAGTGCACTGTCTCAGTCATTTTTGAAGGGTATGAAAACCTATCAGCTTCAGTAAAGTCAGCGGTACAACTTGCAAAGCTATCAATGCTAGAGATACTCCGCATGTCCAATATTGGTTCTATGGGAGCAGTGAGCAATGGGTCGTTTGAGTACGGAACTTCTTCCATTTCTAGTTCTTCTTCATGTATGGGTGATTTAATGGGCTGCTCTATCTTGCTGCTGTTAATATTTGTCTGAGATGGTGTCTTTGTCATTTGATTATATATCTCTTCCAGCTTTAGGGCATTCAGATGCTGTGGGCTACAAATGGGGTTATTTAACTGCTCACTTGAGTTATGCCTGCTTAGCTCCTGATATTTAGACTCAAAAGACTTATTAGAGCTTGTTTCAGACATTCTCCACCTCCAGTTGCTTGGTGAAAGGTGATTGTCCATGGGCTTTTCTTGTTTAATTGCATTATCCTTTCCTTTCTCAACCACAATATCCATAAGTTCCATACTGCGAGCAAATGCATCTTTCAAGTTCATTGAGACAATACTTCCATTCCTTTTGGCTCTTTCAAGGGCTTCTCGTCTCTTAATTGCTTTCTCTTGCCTTTTCTGTTCTTTGTAGAACTCTGAGAAGTTGTTTACAATGATTGGTATTGGCAAAGCTATCACTAGTACTCCAGCAATGCAACAAAGACCCCCAACTATTTTCCCTAACAGTGTTTTAGGATATATATCCCCATATCCGACTGTTGTCATGGTGATAGTGGCCCACCAAAAAGATGCAGGAATGCTTGTAAACTTTGTGGCATCTTCATCCTTCTCAGCAAAAAATACCAAGCTTGAAAATATCATAATGCCCATAGCCAAAAACAATATTAGCAAACCCAGTTCGTTATAGCTCCTTCTGAGAGTAAAACCTAGTGACTGCAGACCTGTTGAATGTCGGGCCAGTTTAAGAATTCGTAGTATTCGCATGATCCGGAAAATCTGAACTACTCGTCTAACATTCTGGAATTGGAGCACACTCTTGTTTGACTCAGTGAGAAAAATTGTGATGTAATATGGCAAGATAGCTAAAAGATCAATGACATTTAGTGGACCTTTGAAAAACTTCCACTTATTTGGTGATGATAAGAAGCGCAAAAGATATTCCATTGTGAACCATGCAATGCACACTGCTTCAACATGGGCAAGTTGTGGATTGTCATTAGGGTGTCCAAACTCATCTTTGCCCTGAAGTTCAGGAAGCGTGTTGAGAGACAAAGCAATAGTTGACAAGACGATGAATAAGATGGATATGATAGCCAAGATCTGCAAGATAGAACAAACCACAAAGAAATGTTTAGTTTTTTAAATATCTGGTAAGGATGTGTTGCTGAAAGATTGCAGATACATTACAATGTTTTACAGGGGTTAATAAAACAGGGAAATAACATTCTGAAGGCGAAAGCTTGGTTTTCCAGACAACAATGAAGACAACATTGTTAATGTTTATTTTCAAAATTTTACTATTTGACACAAGTTCACAGAGACTTAATTAATAATGAGTGATTTAAGAAATTACACTTCCGGCAGGTGATAGCACATATTGGGAAAGCACAAGTGCATTTCTCTTAAGTTTCTATCAATTAATAATAACTATTAATGAATAGTAAATCATAACAAGTCAGGAATGCACATTTTAAACTAGTTCTACCAAATTGACTTCTAAAGAAATACAGAATTGTTATTAAACTCATTTGTTATTTACTTACAATAGTATCTCCAGAAGAATCCTCTGGACAGGAATAATAGGAAGTGCCCATTATTAAGAATTACAGCATATTCTGCATTATAACACTTTAGCAGCACTTAACTCCTAGTAATAAATTAATAACAATGCTGTGCACTTAATGGATGAATGTACTTACCTTATTTTGCTTTCTTTGTTAATGGAAACATGCATCTCAAGGAACATTAGAGGTAGAGAATGCAATGGTGGGTGCCACAATTCTGTGAAATGGATTGCTTCTTGTTCAATAAATATTCAGTACAGAGCCCAAGGCCTTATAGTATGTTTAGGTTATCAACGCATCCCAATCAGGGAACAAAATAATAATTTTTTTGGAGGGCTGTCTTAAGATTTTCTTGACGACCTTTGATTTTTGGAGGCTACCTTTCGGTTTTCAGGGGCTCATTTTTTTCATTCTCATGAACTCAATGGTCAATAACAAACTTTGGGGTGTTGATAGTGGGATATTCAGTGATGGTAACACCATTGAATGGCAAGGGGCAGTGGCTAGATTGCCTGGCATTTGTGTGGCAGTAATGTTACTTGCCACTCTTCAATATCCAGGCTTGGGCTGAATCCCACTTCTAATAAGAGACAATACAAAAAGCCTTAAACACTATTCCCATGGACTACTGAGGTCATGTAGTAAAATAGTTGCGTGCTTGTCTCTAATACACTCACTGAAGCTTAAGTAATTCACAGCATGTGAGATACTTTGAGGTGTGATAACACAAATGCAAATCTTTAAGAAATATAACTGCTCAGTATTAAACCATTACAATAGCATGCTCCTATGATGCTGCTTGGCCTGCTGTGTTCATCCAGCTCTACACCTTGTTATCTCACAATAGCATTTGTTATTCTTTTGTTGAGTTTTAAACTTTGCAGCTTTCCATGTTGTAGTCCCCCTCTCTCCCCTTTGCAGCCTGCCTCCCCCTTTGCAATTCCTCTCCCGTAATTTGCAATCCTTCTTCTCACCTTTGCAACCCTTCTCCACTTTGCAGATCCTCTCCCTCTTTCACAGCCTCACTCCACCCCACTCCCCAGCCAGTAGGCTTGCACGCAGATTTTGGCCTAATCCTAGCTTGTCCCCCATTACCATCTCTGCCCTCCAGCTACACCACTTCCTGTCTTACTTTTTCTGGCCTTGGCAGCATACTACACTGGCACTACTCACCTTCTTGCTCTTCCTCCAATTATGGACGGTTTCTCTCTTGCATTTACTGCTGGCATAAGCTCATAGTGAATCTATCAACATTTTCTCCTATACATTATCCAATGATTGAAATTTTCGGGGCACTTTACATACTTGTGGGTTAATTTTCCCTTTGCACCCCCCACGTCCCCCCTCCCCCACCCACCCCTGTATACTTTGAATTTTGAATCCAATGCTGACAGAAAGGACCAGGGAGTAGATTCTGAGGCAGAAATTGGACCCCAGGCACTTAAAGCCACTGAACTCTGTGCAAAAGAGATGGCTGTGCTTGACTGTGTTGACATTCTGGGTAGTATTCCATTCACACAGAGACAATTTGAGAAACATAGGAACAGTAGGGGATGCTGAAAAATCAATTTTATTTAAAGATTGGGACATCTGCACTTTCCTAGTGACTCTATGTGCTCCTACTGTCCCTCTTAGCTCATCAGCCACTTACTCCCTCTACTCCAGGAAAGTGTGTAATGCACTACAGGCAGGCAGCAGTTCTTCACAACATGTTAGCACTTGGGAATATATATCTGGGAGCATCATGAGAAACCAGTAAATTACGCAATGACTAATGTGCTTTATGCAGGAAATAGCCAGATTTAGCAACTGCATTGGACTGGTTGTGTAATGTCTGAATCAGATCATTAATACTGATAGATAATTCTCTAATTTGGGGCAATTTGCTTGCTGAGAAGAACACGTCAGCAATTCACATGCATATTACACAAAGGTTGAAAAAAAATGCACAGCATGTACATGCATTTCCAATATGTGCCACTGTCAGATATAGATCCAATTGCTGGTATAAGGTTGAAAAAATGACCCAAAGTTTTACACTGCATTCCCAAGATGTGGAATTTAGCCATAGTGACATTGGTCCCACCATCAGTTGGAGAATTCACAATTCTGAGGCAATCAGAAACTTATCATAACCACATATGTCTTCCAAGGAATTAAGGCCGTCGTGGGGTAGCAATCCTGTCCGGGGAACTGCTGGACAATTAGAAGCCAGCACTCTCCAGCTGCCAGTGTAGGAGCATAGGATTCAGGAGCAATAATAGGTCATCTGAATCTGTTCTGTCATTTAATAAGATCAGAGTTGACCTGGCTGTGGTCAAACTTCTGTTGGACTCCTATAACTCCTATTGACTCCGTTGGCTATCAAAAGTCAATCAATCTCTGCCTCAGATAAATACAACAGTTAGAATTTTCATTTGTGAGCCTGAGTGTGGAGATGGGCCTAAAAGGGGAGGCACTTCCACTCAGGAGTGGAGTGGGTTTACCCATGCAAATTACCTCCTTCTCAGTTTATTATATATTCAAGCATAGTTAAAACACCACGTTTTAGTGGAGGAAGTTTTGGTCCCGTTCGAACCTCCAGGCCTCAATGTTTGTGTGCCCTTTTTAAAAGGCACCTGGACAGTAATACAATCCAGGAGCGTCACTCAAACGATCACCCATTTCTACCACCGGAGATGTCAGAGACATGCCTGAAGACAGCCCCACATTTTAGTGATGCCTCACTCGAAGTGCCTCTGCAAGATGTCTGTGAACTAAGAGATGGCCACAAGAGGCCAATCTGAATCACCAAGGTAACCTGGGTGGAAGTGGCTGCAGAGGTCAGTAGTTTGAGGTAAGACTGAATATGGTGCCACGAGGGAATGAATGATTAGCTGTAAACCACCAGTGTAAGTGCCATTGTCTAATCAATGAATTGCAATATTGCCAATGCAGGGGATTGTTACGCAAAAGATTGGGGTGCTAGGTATCTAAAACATGTGCCCTATTTGCAATCAAAGCCTGTCACTTATTTGCACCTAACAATATTGCATTACCAGCACCACAGTGCTGTTGTTTCTCACACATGCTGCAGGGTTCTCTGTTAAAACATGGAAGTAGCTACAACACTCAGCGGTTCACTCACCACATGTTCATTGGCCTGTCTTCACTACTAGGAGAACATACAGGTCACACAGCTTCGCATGGGGTAAGAACACATCCAGAAAATATGTCTTTGGGACAAACACTTCACACAAATATCAAACAAATATCAGGGGACTGCCTGACATAAAGCTGTTTGCCACTTTAGAGAAGCAGGCTGCTAAACTGATAGGGAACCAAATGGACCAGCCTGTACTGAACGGGAGATTGGATATATACAGTTATCTAGTCAGAAAACCTACAAGCAGCTACTCACCCATCAAGCAGTAATGTATTAATGAAAGCTTGGGTAGGGGTGGTGTCTTGTGCCAGTAAAAAAAAAATCTGTGTGTTATTGTCTGCAGCCCAGGATTCACAGAGCCAAGCAAAGGGCCGAAGAGGAAGAATGCTAGCTCCCAGGCCCATTTCTCCCAGCCTCACACAGCACATCCCTGAGGATGAACAACCAGGACTCAGAGGAAGCACCAGCAAGACCTCTAACCTCATCCTCCTCCTAAGAGAGATATTCCCCTCAGTAGGCAATCTCGCTAGAGTTGCTCAGTGTCACATTTCTGATGTGCAGCATTGGCACAGGCTTGCAGCTCTAGGAGTAAGAAATGGCTGAGGCCTCCAATGCTCTGATGGAGAATAGATATATATGAACTTGAACCTTCACTCCATTGCTTGAGCCATGGATGTATTATTCACTGGCTAAGTGAACAGGGGCTGAGGGACCTTAACCTTAACCTCTGGGGTGAGGAAGGTGACATTGTGTCCTTACAGGGAATAGGAGTGACACCCAGGGAGGGTTGTCTCAGGACACTCCAGAGGTGCCCTGCCAGACCATCTCCCCTCTGCCAGGAGCCCAGACCTCTCTATCAATTAGGGGAGACGATGGCCTCGTGGTATTATCACTGGACTGTTAACCTAGAGGCCCAGCTAATGTTCTGGGGATGTGGGTTCGAATCCTGCTATGGCAGATGGTGGGATTTGAATTTAATAAATATCTGGAATGAAGAATCTAATGATGACTGTGAATACATTGTCTATTGTTGGCAAAACCCATCTGGTTCACTAATGTCCTTTAGAGAAGGAAACTGACATTATCTGGTCTCGTCTACATGTGACTCCAGGCTCACAGCAATGAGGTTGACTCTTAACTGCCCTCTGGGCAATTAGGGATGGGTAATAAATGCTGCCTAGCAAGCGAAGCCTTCATGCAGTGAATGAATAAAAAAAAGAGAAAATTGAGTCAGCTGAGGAACAGCAGAAGACCCCAAGCAAGCCAGAGGCCATCATTCCCATTTTTACAATTTTCCAACACTCTCTTCGATCTGCCAACTTTTTGTCCACTAGCCGATCCTGTCAATATCTCTTTGCATTCACACCATTTCCCTACCCACCTATTTTTGTGTCATCTACAAACATTGCTATAGTACATTCAACTTAAGTACAATGATTTCCTACAGTTTTTGGCATATTGTGGTGACTTTGGCAAATTTAGCTGCCATACATTCAGTCTCTTCATTTCTTTCTCCTAGGTCAATGACATCTAAGATTCTTGACTAGATTTGTAGCTTGGGTTGTGGATTCTGTGGTGGGTTTGTTTGCTGAGATGATTCATTAGTTTGCAGATGTTTCATTACCCTGCCAGGTAACATCATCAGTGCAGCCTCTGATGAATCGTTGTGGTATTTTCCCATCCAGTGTTGAAACTTTGGGGTCCGTTGGAGTTGATTACCTTATTTCTGGTTTTTCTTTGCAGTGGTGTGTATATAGTTCCTAAGTCTATGTGTTTATTGACGGTCTTCTTAGTGGAGAACCAGGCCTCTAGAAATTCCTGTGCTTGTCTCTGTTTGGCCTGTCCTAGGATCCTGATGTTGTCGCAGTCAAACTGTGGTACTCCTTGTCTGTATGGATGGAGACAAGTGAGTATAGGTCCTGCCTTTTTGTTGCTAGGTAGTGTTCATATTCTCGTAGCCAGTTTCCTTCCTGTCTGTCCAATGTAATGTTTGTTGCAGTCCTTGCATGGGACCTTGTATATTACATTGGTTCTGTCCATAGTGGGTAATGGGTTTTTGGTTCTTGTTAGCAGTTGGCGTACGTTTGATGTAGGTTTGTGTGCTATTCTGATGCCCAGTTGCGGTAGGACTCTTGTGGTCAGTTCAGATAAGTTCTTGATGTACGGTAACGTGACAAGTGTGTCAGGGCGTATTGTATCTTCTTGTTGTTTGTGTGACAGGCATCATTGGACCCAGCTGTTTGGGTATCCGTTGTCTCTACATACTTGATGGAGGTATTCTTCTTCATCTTGACGTAGTTCTGGGTTGCTGCAGTGTGTTGTAGCTCGTTTGAACTGTGTTTTTACGCAACTCTGTTTGTGGGTGTTGGGGTCTTTACTGTTGAAGTTTAGGACTTGATCCATATGTGTGGCTTTTCTGTATACTCTGGTCAGAAACTCCCTGTTGGCCCTGCGTTCTAATGTCATGTCCAGGAAAGGGAGCTGTTTGTTCTTTTCTTCTTCTCTGGTGAATTTGATGCCGGTGAAAATGCTGCTTATAAGTTGGTGTATTTCTTCTAGTTTAGTCTGTTTGATGATGACGAAAGTGTCATCCAAATACCAGATCCATAATTTGGGTTGGATCTGTGGAAGGACCATGCTTTTGAGTCTCTGCATCATTGCTTCTGCAATTAGTCCAGAGATGGGTGACCCCATATGGGTCATTGATTAGTTCGTAGATCTGGCCATTAAAGGTGAAGTGGGTCATGAGGCATAGGTCCAGTAATTTCAGCACGTTGTCCATGGAGATGGTGTTACTTTGGTCCAGTTCTTTCAGTAGTGATGCTAGTGTTTCCCTTGCTAGTGGTATGTTGATCGATGTGAATGGGGCGGTAATGTCAAAGGACACCATGGTCTCGTTCTAGTCTACTCTTATGTTTTTGAGGCTTTTGAGGAACTCCTGGGCTGAATGGATTGAATAAGTTGAGTTGTTGATGAGGTGCTTTAGTCTTCATTGTAATTCCTTAGCTAACCTGTGTGTAGGTGTGCCAGGGAGAGAGGCTATGGGTCTAAGGGGTACTTCTGGTTTGTGTACCTTTGGAAGGCCATAGAATCGGGCATGGGTGGGGGTGTATGTCCCTTCAGGTTTTTTTTTTAGGTAGTCTGTTTTGTTGATTTGTCCGGTCTGTCTGAGACGTCTTAGTGTGGAGATGATTTTATTTCCTGGTTGCAGTGTCAGGTCTGTTTCCACATGTTGGTATGTATTTGTGCCCACTGGTAACGTCTGTGCTTTAGTGAGGTAGTCTTGTTTGCATTCAGACTCAATTACAACCACAGAGATGCTAACAAGACAGAATTCCCAGCCACACCAGAACCTACACTGAAGCCCAACAGCATCAATGAGGAAACACAACAAGCCATAAGACAGGCAGTGGCCCCCACCAGAAGGAACAAACTTAAAACTCTCAACACATCAGAAAGGAAGGCCCTAAAAGGACTGAAAAAAACCCAAAAACATCATATTCCTACCAGTGGACAAAGGGCGCATGACAGTAAAACTTAACAAATGAGACTACCTCACTGAAAATAACTATTTATGCTATTCTCTTCTTCCCATTAACTTTCCACTCCTTAATTCATGATAATATGTTACATCCTACACCATGTGCTCTTATCTTGTGTAATAAACTTTTATGTGGTACCTTATCAAATTCTTTTTGGAAATCTACATACGTTAGATCCAAAGTTTCCACTTTATCCAGCTTGATTGTTAGTCCTTACATCACTCAGATAAAATTCCAGAAAATATTACCTTTAAGGTTCCATTTTTAATTTAGCCCCTTATTTGCTGATAATCCTCAAGGAAAACTTCTGTCCTAGTCATACCTATGTGTTGGCACCCACACAGATCATGACAAGTGTATCCTCCCCGGCAATGGGGTAACAACACACCTTTCTGGGTTCTCCCTGTTATCTGCAGAGTTTGTCCCCCTTACTACAATACAACCATGACATTCCTATTTATGCCACTCATTCTTTCCACCCGAGACTTAATTGGAAGAAGGCAGGAAGTTGGTGTGAACTCCACCTTGCAGTCTCCCACCAAATGATTCAGCTACCCACCATCTCTGAATCTACTTCTGGGGTGTCATTATATTTTGACTAATATGTCAGCTCCTAGCACTAATGATGCACGGACAACACTATCAACTTGTCATTAATATATAATTTCCCTGGAATTATATAAGCAATTGTTTTATGATTAACAGTTCAAATATAGAAATGGTAATATGGCAAGTGAATGAATGCATTCAATTAAGTGGCAATTTTCTTGCTTTCTCTCTTATTTAATATTTGATGGCATTCTATTTAAAATTCAGTATCCTAAAATGTATCGAAATGGAAATAAAAATTTTAGCCTGTCTTTCTCTGTGAAACTAGTGGGAGGCAATAACTGTTAGTTGTCTAATGACTTTATCACTTTCTGCTGGGAATACAGTGAAATAATCTGGTGTTCTATAATGTTAATTGATAAATAAAAACAATAATTTGATATAATTACATATGTGTGAGTTAAACAGATTCACTGCTATTTCTATGTGAATAGTAACATGAAGGTATATGAATAGTTACAGATTTCATACAATAAAAGTGGCATTGAATGATTAATTAACATCAACAATAGTTACAGTTATGTGATAACAAGGTGTAGAGCTGGATGAACACAGCAGGCCAAGCAGCATCAGAGGAGCAGGAAAGCTGATGTTTCAGGTCTAGACCCTTTTTCAGAAATGGGGGAGCGGAAGGGGGGTCTGAAATAAATAGGGAGAGAGGGGCACGTGGATAGAAGACGGATAGAGGAGAAGATAGGTGGAGAGGAGACAGACAGGTCAAAGAGGCGGGGATGGAGCCAGAAAAGGTGAGTGTAGGTGGGGAGTTAGGGAGGAGATAGGTCAGTCCAGGGAGGACGGACAGGTCAAGGGGGCGGGATGAGGTTCGGGGGTCGGAGCGGGGGGGGGGGCTTGAGGTGGGAGGAGGGGATAGGTTAGGGAGGCGGGGCGAGCTGGGCCGGTTTTGGGATGTGGTAGCGTGAGGGGAGATTTTGAAGCTTGTGATGTCCACATTGATACCATTGGGCTACAGGGTTCCCTTGGGAACAAGCTTCAAAATTTCCCCTCCCGCTACCACATCCCAAAACCGGCCCAGCGCGTCCCCGCCTCCCTAACCTGTCCTTCGTCCCAACTATCCCCTCCTCCCACCTCAAGCCCCACCCCCATCTCCTACCTACTATCCTCATCCCGCCCCCTTGACCTGTCCGTCCTCCCTGGACTGACCTATCTCCTTCGTAACTCCCCACCTACACTCACCTTTACTGGCTCCATCCCCGCTTCTTTGACCTGTCTGTCTCCTCTCCACCTACCTTCTCCTCTATCCATCTTCTATCCGCCTCCCCCTCTCTCCCTATTTATTTCAGAACCCCCTTCCCCTCCCCATTTCTGAAGAAGGGTCTAGGCCCGAAATGTCAGCCTTCCTGCTCCTCTGATGCTGCTTGGCCTGCTGTGTTCATCCAGCTCTACACCTTGTTATCTCAGATTGTCCAGCATCTGCAGTTCCTACTATCTCTGAAACAATAGTTACAGTTGTTTTGTTTTTACTTTTTTCTCTTTTTACTTCTCTTTCTGTATCTGGTTTGACAGAGTATTCACCTACTGCTGCCATACATTCAGTCCCTTCATTTCTTTCATCCAAGTCAATGACATAGATTGCATATAGTTGAGGTCCCAACTGATCCCTGTTACACTCCACTTGTCACAGTTTGCCAACCTGAAAATAACCACTTTTGTTAATCTCTGCTTCCTGTTTGCTTTCCAATCCTTGATTTATGCCAATATGTTAAATCCTACACCATGTGCTCTCATCTTTTGGTATAAATTTTTATGTGGTACCTTATCAAATATCTTTTGGAAATCCACACACCTAGTTACCAACCTACTGCAAGAACAAGTCTAACGGTAGGCATTATTACATTCACTATTAAAGCAAATTATGACACCACTGGGCTTTAAAACAAAGTAACATGATCATTTCTAACCTCCAAGTGATTATGGTTGGGACAAGTGAAGGGAACAGTGAGCACACATACACTGCATTGATTTAAATAGATGTGGAATTTAGTCTGTGATTATAACTTATATAACAATGGCTGTGCATTTTCTCTGCGTTGATCTATCTTTTTAGGAACACTGTTCCCATTTATTAGTGACCTTTCAGGAAAATAAACAAACCAGAGAAAAGGGATAACTTAACCACCATCTTGTTTTCTTTTGTTCATTTATTTTTGCACAGCAAAAAATGTTGGAAATGCACAATTATTTGACATCAGAATGTGGAGAGGTAAGTGAACATTTCAAGTGGAGAATTGCTTTGCCAAGCATTAAAACCATTTCCTCCCTTTTCACATGCTAACAAATGTGTTTTGTGATTCTGATACCTTTCTATTTTATTTTGTATATTTTCTTTGTGTACTTCCAATGTTCACAGTTTTCAGATGAACTTTGTCAGAAAAGGGTATTAAGGGATATGAAGGAAAGGCAGGTAAATAACGTAAGTTACAGATATGCTGTGATCTAATGGAATGGCAAAACATGCTTGAGGGATTTTATAGCCTACTCCAATTTCTATGTGTCAACTTTACGTGTTCCCAGGTCAGAAGTGCCTATCCAGTTGAAGAATAAAGGCACTACTACTCTGCCTACATTTTTGTACCTTTGCAGAGTGGTTTACAGCAACACTGGTTTGAAATTTCATTTTTTCACAAAGGCTGTCCTTGTGATTTCCAAATGAGATTCCAACTTACTCGTAATGACTGCGCAAACTTCATTATCATAAATGCCTCATGGTTAGCCAGGACAGAAAAGAAACTTTCATCCTATTAGATTGAGCTGAATGTGATATGTCAGTTCCCAGAGTGCTAAATTACTGAGTAACCAAGTTTCTCCTTGCCATTCTCCATTATATTGTATTTTTAACTGGCTTTAAAGAGGTACAAATGATGAAGCTGCCTCTTTTAAGGAGATTTGGATGTAATCTTGAGAAAGTTGCATTAAATATTAACCTTACAATAAAAAGTAAATGCCATGGCAACTGATGGAATGCACTCTAGGTTTAAACATTCAAAAGCTTTTACAGCACTTCTCAGAAGCACATTAGTGCAAAATTGCTTTATTGCTTATGCCTGCTGTACTATTGCAGCAACTGCAGTGTATTTTTGTTCCTCTCAGATGTTAAATTGTATGACAGTACAATCAATACATTTAGCGGCAGGAATAAAGACAGATTCACTCCGTTCATATTCATGTAGATTTTGAATGACAATCAATGACTTTGTTGAGTATGTGCAGATTCATGCTTTTGACAGATAAACAGAATCATTTTAAAGATCAAAAACTCAAATAATTCTCATTAGATTTAAAAGTCTTGAATTTTTTTTACTTTCACTGTATACTTTAGGTATCAAAGATCCTTGAGTCAAACAAGATGGCGTCTTCAGCTGCAATGCCTGTGTAGCCTACTTTTAGTACAAGATACTATCTTGATAGAGTAGTTGAGGTGTGCACTAGGAATAGGTATCTTAAAACAGGTGCAGAGAGGCGACATATACATTTCTTGAAAAGTGTCTAGTTTAGCAAGCATTGGCACATCCGAGTCATGAGAATCACTGCTTAACCCCAAGAGAAAGTTAAAATAACTTTCAAAACAAGTACACCTTGTCAGCAAAACTCACACATAATTTCCATTTTCACACCTTTCTTGGAAGTAACCCCTTGGCTTTCTATGAGATAATCAAAACAATCAATGAAGGAATAAGTAGGAACTGCTGATGCTGGAGAATCTGAGATAACAAGGTGT
>JAHRHZ010000077.1:789218-874062 GCA_024137785.1 Ginglymostoma cirratum | reverse complement strand
TTCTGAAGAAGGGTCCAGACCCGAAACGTCAGCTTTCCTGCTCCTCTGATGTTGCTTGGCCTGCTATGTTCAACCAGCTCAACACCTTGTTATCTCAATCAATGAAGGAATGTTGGATATGATCTTGTAGAAGGAACTCAATTCATGCAGGTACAGGTAAGGATACTTTACCAATACATGTTGAATTACAATAGAATACACAGGGTCTGATTTTCTGCTCCCAGGAGAGGTGAGAATAATGGAGGTGTGATGATTTAATCAGGTGATAGACCAAAATCAGATTCTTTCTGTTGAGATAAAGTTTAAAAATTAAGCTGTCCCTTCTCATTTGGACTTGGACTTCTTGCCATTAGGTGGAAAGAACTTAATATGCATGCATTTGCACCTGATTATTTGGACAATTCATTAAAATTATCTTGTCTTCCAAATTCAATCAATATTTTCAAGGCATCAGATACTTGACCACTTATAGCAAACTTGTACCTGATAACAAAAACAAAAATTGCAGGTCTGGCAGCATCTGTGAAAAGACAGCAGAGTTAATGTTTCGGGTTCAACAACCCTTCTTCAGAACAGATCTCCAGAACAGCAGTTAACCCTGATTATTCTCAACAGATGTTGCCAAAACTGCTGAGTTTTTCCAGCAATTTTTGTTTTTGCTTCCAACTTCCAGCAATCACAGTTTTTGTACCTGTTGACTTTGTCTTTGACTTCCAGTCTGGGTAAACTCTTTGCATCTTCTGTCTCCGAGAAGAATTGTAAATCTGCATTGTCTTCCTTTTTGCTGTAAACACTACAACCGTAGTAGGCAGGATGTGTCCTGGCTCGTAAACAAAGCTTTTCATTGTACTTAGGTATACATGACAATAAATAAATCACATCAAATCAGAACCAAATTGGAGAGTGTCATTGGTGTAGCTTGTGTGTCTCAGGAATAGGTTAGCACAGAAGGTGACGCAGTGGCATGTGGCTGTCAGGCACAGTGAAGGGTCAATGTGAAAAGACGGGTACATGTGGTTGAATGGCACATGTCAGCATCAATGTAAGTGGTGCTCCATGGGAGTGCATTGTACATGGCAAACACAGTGGATGTGCATGAAAAGCATGGCAATGCATGCAAGGAAAAGGAAAAGGAAATAATGAGGGTAGGGTACTCTCCTCTTAGCCAGGGGCTACAGCCACTGTCAGTTCAAGGGATAGATCATTTCTCGTCAAGGGGCTGGTCATGGTCAGTGAAAACTAAAAACCTACAAAAGAATGTACAACCTGGTCAGGCGTTAGTTAAGAAGAAAGTGCCAAATCTCTTTAAAGAGTTTATTTGTGTGGTAAGCTTTTTCTCATATATGCCAGGAGGAGTAGGTAAAAACATTAAGTTTTTACAATATATGGAACTAAGTCAATCTTTGATGGTGAGAGAGGAGGAGATATGTAATTCAGAAGGAGTATTGCCAGAAAAAGTGAAAATATGTGGAATTCATGGTGAGAAGAGCAATATTCCATGATATAAAGTGAGGTCGGAGAGTTCAGTGAAAAGTGGTGAAGTAGTGGTTGGAATAATAGAGAAATTTTCAGTTCCAGAAATATGTTTATCCTTGGTAATGATATAGCTGAATTACAGGTGGGAATAATGCTTACTGTCATTAAAAATCCAGTCGAAAATCAGGCAACTGAGGATTTTTCCTGACTGTGTGATAACAAGATCACAAAGGTGGATACAGGAGGAGAAATCAAAGAATAAAGATATGGAAGTTAAAGTTCAATTATCAGAGATTATGTTTGATCAAATGGTTGAAAGAAAAACAAGAACAGGTGGAAGACAAACTAGATAATTTTTATTCCGGGAAATTAGCAGAATTACAACAGAAAGATGAAAAACTACAACTGAAAGACGAAAAACCAAAACAGAGGTATTAGAAGCCTACACAGAAGAAGAATCTGAGTGTCTCCCAGTATGCTCCTATGTTAAAAATGAAGTTTTGATGATGACATGGAGAAAATCATATATTCAGTTGGATAAAAAATTGGGCAGAAGTTCATCAAGTTGTATTACCAGTGAGATAAAGAAAGGATGTGTTGCGGGTAGCACATGAGTTACCAGCAGGAGTTCATTTGGGAGTAAGACGAATTCCAGCCAAAATACAAAAATGTTTTTATTGGCCTGGACTGCATAAGGATGTGGTTGACTTTTGCTGGACATGTCATATGTGTCAGGTAATAGGAAAACCTCAGGCAGTGGTAAAACCAGCACCCTTAATATCCATTCCCATGTTTGAGGACCCTTTTACAATTGTCTCAATTGATTGCATAAGACAACTACCTAAATTAGAAAATGGGAGTCAATATTTGTTGACCATAATGGATGTACCTACTAAATTTCCAGAGGCCATTCCATTCCATAGTATCACGGCTAAAAGGGGTGTATAAGAGTTATCAATGTTTTTTACTAGATATGGACTACTCACAGAAATACAATTGGATCAAGCGTCTAATTTTACAAAGTTATTCGAGGAAGTTATGGATAGCTTAGGAAAAAAACAATTCAAGTCCACTGCATACCATCCAGAATCGCTGGGAGTATTAGAACAGTGGCATCAAACATTAAATATCATGTGGAGGGCTTATGGTCAAGACTATCCAGAGGATTGGGATAAAGGAATTCAATTTGAAGTTTTTGCAATTAGGGATGCACCTAATGAATCAACTAAAATCAGTCCACTTGAATTAATTTTTAGGCATAAGGTGACAGAAGCACTGAAATTAATTAAGGAGAAATTTGTGAGTCAGAGTTCAGAGACCATACATTTGGACTATATGTAAAATTTTAGGAAAAGATTAAATAGAGCAGGTGAGTTGGCTAGACTGCATTTGAAAGCAGCACAGCATGTGATGAAACATGTAGCAGACAAGAAATCAAAAATTTGTAACTTTGCTAATGGAAATAAGATTTAGCGTTACTCTCAATAGTAAGTGAACTTTTAAAGGCAAGCTTTCGCCGGTTTTAACAAATTGAAAGGAAAATGAGTGACATGAATTTTGATAACAATACCAGATAGAAAGGAATCTCACAGTGTGTAATATGAATATGCTCAAAAGGTATATTGATAGGGAAGGAAAGCAAAACCAATACAGTTTGAAGAACTAAGTTCAGACAATTCAGAATTAGATGCTCCTCAAATTTAATTGGACAGTGAGGAAGTTCTCAAACATTGGGATAAATTATTGAGTTACCTTCGAGAGGAAAATTGAAATGACCTGAAATCACATGGGGAATAAGTTGGGAAGTACTAATCTGATTGTGCACAATGTGGATATTGCAAATACTGTTCCAATTAAGCAACATCCTTATAGACTTAACCCTCTAAAGTTGGCGCAGGTTAAACAAGAGGTTGAATGCTCAAAGACAATGTGAACAAAGTGAGTTGCAGTAAATGGAGCTTACCCATAGTAATGGCATCAAAACCAAATTGTACCCAATGATAAGCCATGGTGAATACTTGGAAGACTGGAGGGTAGCGAATGTCGTGCCCTTATTCAATAAGGGCTGCAAAGGGAATTTTGGAAATTATAGACCAGGTTAGCATCTGTGATAGGTAAGTTACTTGAGAAGATTCTGAGGGATAAGATATACATTCATTTGGAAAGACAGGGGTAGTCAGCATGGCTTTGTATGTGGGAAATCATGCCTCACAAATGTGTTAGAGTTCTTTGATGAAGTGACCAGGAAGATTGATGAAGGCAGGGAGATAGATGTAGTCTATATGGATTTCGGTAAGGCCTTTGATATGGTTCCATATGGTAGGCTGCTCTGGAAGGTTAGATTACATGGAATCCAGGTAGACCTGGCAAATTAGATACATAATTGGCTTGATGGTAGGAAGCAGAGGGTAATACTGGAAGGATGCGTGTGTGACTGAAGGCTTCAACTAGTGGCGTGCCTCAGGGATCGGTGCTGGGCCCATTACTCTTTGTTATCTATATCGATGATTTGGATGAGAATGTATAAGGCATGATTAGTAAGTTTGTGGATGACCCTAAAATAGGCGGTATTGTGGACAGTGATGAAGGTTATCAGAAATTGCGGCAGGATCTTGATCAGCTGGGTAAGTGGGCAAATGGAGTTTAATATAGATAAGTGTGAGGTGTTGTATTTTGGAAAGACGAATCAAGGTAGGAATTTCACGGTGAATTGTAGGGCCTAAAAGGGGTGTAATGAAAAAGAGGGACCTTAGAGTTCAGGTGCACTGTTCTCTGAAAGTGGAGTCACAGGTAGACAGGACAGCGAAGAAGGCTTTCAGCACACTGGCCTTCATCAGCCAGGGTAATGAGTATAGAAGTTGAGAAGTTATAATGCAGTTGTACATGACGTTGGTGAGACTACACTTGGAGTATTGTGTTCAGTTTTGGTCACCTTGTTATAGGAAGGATATTATTAAACTGGAAAGAGCGCAGAAGCAATTTACAAGGATGTTGCCAGGACTCAAGGGGCTGAGTTATAGGGAGAGGTTGGACAAGCTAGGACTTTTTTCTTTAGAGCGTAGGAAAGTGAGGGGGGATTTTATAGAAGCGTATAAGATCATGAGAGGCATGGATAAGGTGAATGCACTCAGTCTTTTCCCCAGGGTTGGGGAATCGAGGACTAGAGGGCATCAGTTTAAGGTAAGAGGCGAAAGAATACATGGGAACCTGAGGGGCAACTTTTTTTTAACAGTGGGTGGTATGCATATGGAATGAGCTGCCAGTGCAAGTGATTGAGGTGGGTATGTTAACAACATTTAAAAGGCATTTGGACAAATACATGGATAGGGAAGGTTTAAAGGATATGGGTCAAGTGCAGGGAAATGGGCTAATCATGGATGAACATTTTGGTTGACATGGATCAGTTTGGGCCAAAAGGGCCTGTCTCTGTGCTGTAGGACTCTATGACTCTAATTACATGTGGAATATGGTAAAGAAATTATGAAATCTGATTCATTTCGAATTCCACATTTGGAAGATTGTATTGAGAGGCTGGGAAAAGCAACTTATATTTCTAAGTTGGACTTACTCATAGGATACTGGCGGGTAACTTTATCCGAAACAGCAAAGCAAATTTTGGCTTTCATGATGCTGAATAGACTGTACCAGTTTAAAGTCATGCCATTTCGTATAAAAATTTGCCAGCCACACTTCAAAGACTGACTAATAAAATCATTTCGGGATTACACAATTGTGTGTTGTATATCGACGAACTGGTGACTGTTAGTCATACGTGGAAAGAACATTTGCAGCATTTATTGGAATTGTTCGATCCATTTCGGGAGGTGGGCTTGCTGATAAGATTGAATTCGCAAAAGCCCAAGTTACCCTTGGGCCATGTTGTTGGACATGGACAAATAACCCCCAATGTCACTGGGGAGTTTCCCATACCATTGACGAAGAGGGAAGTACTATGCTCCCTGGGACTGAGTGGTTTTTGCTGGATGTTCCTACCAAATTTTAGTAGTGTGGTTACTCTACTGACTGACTTGTTGTAGAAATGCAGGAAGTTTCAGTGGATGGTGGAATGTCAGAAGATTGTTTCAGCCTGAAAGTTGTGTTGACCACTGCCCCTGTGTCAGCCACATCTAACTACACAAAGCCATTCAAGGTGGCTATCGATGCAAGTTATGTGGGTGGCAGTGCTGTGCTCTGTAAAATGATAATGAGACAATAGAAAGACCTATTGGGTATTTTTCCAGAAAACTGAATAATCATCAACAGAAATATTCCACAATTGAGAAGGAGACCTTGAGCCTGATGTTGGCATTGCAACATTTCAACATTTATATTGTCAATAATGTTTCTGAGACAATTGTATATACTGATCATAACCTCTTAAAGTTTTCGGAAAGTTTATGGATAAAAGCATCAGACTGTTTAGACGCAAGTTATTACGGAAGCCATTCAATTTTAAAATTATGCATGTTGCAGAGTGAGAGAATGTAATTGCCGATATGCCGTTGCGACTTTGATGAAGGAAGATGGAGACATATCAAACTGAAATGGACTGTAGTAGTAAATGTTTACATACTAATGGTGTAAAAGTAAAGATTTTTTTAAAAATTGAAGCCATCGTTGTATATTTTAAGGAGGCAGATGTGACAATACTATGGTTTTTAGAGGTGTATTTTGTCCTGGTTTTTTAAAAGAAAGGTTGAGACAGCGATGATGAGCATACTGCTCAAAGTCAACAAAGTAAACAGCTTGTGACAACATAAGAAATAAGAGCAGGAGTAGGCCATCTGGCCCATTGAACCTGCTCCACTATTCAATGCTATGCCCTCTCGTTCTAGTTTCACCACCATTGGAAACAACCTCCCTGCTTCTTTTCTATCTATTCCATTTATAATTTTTTACATTTCAATAAAATCCCCCCATATTCTTGTAAATTCCAATGGGTACAGTCCCAGTCTATTCCATTATTCCTCTTAAGCCAACCCCCTCAATTCCAGAATTAACCTAGTGGATCTCCTCTACACCCTCTCCAGTGCTAGTAAATCATTTCTCAAGTAAGGAGATCAAAACTGCATGCAGTATTCCAGGTGTGGCGTCACCAGCACATACCAGCACCCGATGCAGCTGCAGCATAACCTCTCTGCTTTTAAACTCCATCCCTCTAGCAATGAAGGACAATATTCTACTTGCCTTCTTAATTACCTGTTGCACATGCAAACCAACCTTTTGTGATTCATGTATAAGGATACCCAGATGTCTCTGCACAACAGCATGCTGCAATTTTTCACCCTTTAAATAATAGTCTACTTTTCTGTTATTCCCACCAAAATGGATGACCTCACATTTACCTACATTGTATTACATCTGCCAGCCTGTTGCCCACTCACCTAATCTATCTATATCCCTCTGCAGACTTCAGTGTCCTCTGCACACTTTGCTCTATCACCCATTTTAGTTTCATCTGTGTACTTTGACACACTATACTTGGTCCCCAACTCTAAATCATCTATGTAAATTGTAAACAATTGTAGCCCCAACACTGATTCCTGAGGCACACCACTAGCCACTAATCGCCAACCAGAAAAACACCCATTTATCTGTTCATTTGGAACAATTAAAAAAGCAGGGTGCGGTCAATCTCCTACAGAACCAAAATTTTTAGTTTTAGCTTTCTCCAGTTGTTGCAGTCTTCAAGCATGCATGTCAAAGATCCTGTTTCTCTCTCTGTTACAGCCAAGAGCTGGAATTCTCTTCCCACTGCGAGAATTGCATGTGAGACAATCTATGTTACTGAATTCGTCTTTGCCAACGGTGTGTTTATGGGATATTACTATATTGGAACAGTTAATTAGTATTAGTTAATATATTATTTTGTTAAGCATTTTTATAGAGTTACAGTTAAGTCAATTCTGTTTTTCAAATTTTTATTTTAGTCTGTTTTTTAACTGTAGTATAAAAGTGAAGTGTGTTTTGCTTAAAATTGAGTAGTCTGACCAATCGAAATGCATCTGGAAACTAACGCCTTACACTTACCTTTAAAATAAGGTTATTTAGAAGAATGAGGGAAGAGTCTTATAAAAAACATATAAAATTATGAAGGGAATAGGTAGAATAGAAGCAGTGAGGTTGTTTCCACTGGTGGCTGTAACTAGAACCAGAGGGCATAGCCTCAAAATAATGGGGACCAGATTTAGGAGTTGAGGAAGAAATTCTTCACCCAAAAAGTTGTGAATCTGTGGAATTCCCTGCCCAGTGAAGCAGTTGAAGCTACCTCGTTGAATATTTTCAAGGCAAAGATAGATATATTTTTGAACAGTAAAGGAATTAAAGGACTATGGTGAGCGGGTGATAAAAATGATAATAAAATGATGATGAGATGATAAAAATGATCACCTGCAAGTTGCCCTCCAAACCACACACATTCCAACCATAAACTATTTGCTGTTCTTTCACTGTACTTCGATCAAAATCCTGGAACACCCTTCCCAGCAATGCCATGGGTGACCCTGCACCAGATGTACTGTATTGCTTCAAAAAAGATCTTCGAACCATCTTTTACAGGGAATGTGGAAGTGGGCAAAAATATCGAAATTCCACAAAATCATATCAGAATTGAAAATTGTAATTTATAAGGGTCAGTTTGTTTTTTACTTTTCTGTTTTACTCAACAGTTGTTCAGGGACAGACAGGCTATCGGATTTAAATGGTGTGTGTTTGAACTCAATGAAAAACAAGAGTCCCTGGCTCTTTACCTTAAATACATCTGTCTTCTTGGAAGTGAGGAATATTGGAACCATTACATAAATCTGGCAGCTAAGGTTATTATTTCAGCAACTGGACTCTGGGTAAATGTATCACTGTAACCTGTGCTTTATACCCACTGTGGGTTGGACAGCAACATCCACAGGTATTTGTGTCTGGCCCCTGGCAGAATTTAATTGCAGGTTTCATTTGAAACCTGCTAATTAGCTGCTCCACCATTTCCAGCAAAATGCATCTGCTGCTATATTTAGTGGAGCTGGGGTGAGGTGCAGGACTGTGGGTGACTTCTTTTTCACTCTTAATAAATTTCTTAATAAGAATTACTTGAACTTTCCTAGTGGGCACTGGAAGATTGCTTATGCTCCCTAGCAAGTGAAATGTAAAAATAAGATTTAATGAATTAGTCAGACGCAGCAGTATTTTAAGTTGTGAGCTTTAAGCATAGTCTCAGCACATTTTCCAACACAGGTCTAAAATTCTGATATAATATGCTTCTTGTGGCTGCCACCAAAAACTTACTAAATTATACAGTCCGAATGATCACCAAAGCAATGAATGCAGTTCATCAATGTCATAAATTATTTTCCTTAAGAATTTAAGTGCTGTTTGAGATTTAAAAGCAATACATTAAATGTTTGCCTGTATGCCAAATGACTGACTCCATTGATAAAATTGCTTCAACAATTCAATTTTCAGATACTTAAAAATATTAGAAATTAAAGTCCAAATCTTTATGTAAATAAAAGTTAAGCTTCAAAAGTTCACAGGAAAGGTATCGACCATTAAAATATTAGAATAGTTGTGGCACAGACAAAGATTATTCAGCCCATCATCTGCACACCAGTCCTCTGTAAAAGATACTCAGGACCACACCCTGTCCTTTCCCCAGTTCCTTGAAAATATTTTCTTTTTAATTACTGCACGCCCTTTTCAAAGCCACCCATTGAAATCTGTGTTTTCTTAGGTTTTGGAGTAAACTCGGCCAAGGGGGCAGCAGTGGTGACGGAGTGTGGCAACCGAGTGCTTCTGTAGGACTTCGCCCAGTGCGGGGAAGAGTGAGCCAAAGCCCAGCATGGAACAGCTGAAGTCCCACGGCTTAAGAAAGGACTGTAATGTTTGACTTTTTAACTTATTTCTTTATTTTTCTATTGCAGTACCAAAGATTTTGTACCTAGATACTTTTGTACCTAAGATGGCACCGTAAATGGTGACTTTGTACACTTTTCGCTTACTGCTGTACCTCTGTACTTGAGTACATGTGACAATAACCTAAATGAAATCAAACTATGCTCTCAAAGTAGGCCTTTGCAGATCTAAACCACTTATTTTGTGAAATGGTTTCTGCCAATCACCTTAAATCGATGTCTTGACCCTTTCACCAACAAGAAAGTTCCCCTACTCACTCTATTCAGACTCCTAAAACAACAATCAATTCTCTATATAGAATTTCTTTTCTTTATCAGCTCAGTGAGTTACAACATTCCCTGGGGTAGATATTAAGCAGGGTTTGTGGTACAATTGGTTCATATTGACTGTAATATTATATGTTTGAAATATAAAATGCCGTAGTCAACCATGTGAAAATCTGTATTTGCTGCTAACTCTGACCGTTACTGCAAAGCCTCCACTGAATCACTGAAGATTACAAACTGTGGTGATTATCTATTAATGTAAAACAATACATTTTGACTTATTCCATCTACAGGATATTAATTCAAACCCCCTTCCACCACTCACCATTCACATCAAGAGTATTTTTAATTTGCTCTTTCCTGAGCTACTGAGATCTCCTTCAAAAAGAACATTACTCAACTTCTCATTTTTTTATACACAGCTATTAAACTAGACCCATGTCCTTGTGAACAATTACATTTTCACAGACTTCTTTGAAAAGTTCCCTGACTGTCATCATTGATGTTTCGTGCTTCAACCCACAGATGATCAGTGAACCATCAGTGAACTAGTGAACCAACTTCCAACCATGTTATTTAACTCTCAGCAAAACAACCCTAAATCTGTACAACCTATAACCTATTGGATCACCGCTAACACTCTCCTTTCCATCTCAGTTTTTTGTCTTCTGCCCTTTCCCTATTTACATCAGCTCATTCACTTCCATTCACACTATCACTCTTTGCCTTACTGCTATTCCTCCAATTTTGCTTGCTGCTCTCCTTTACCCTCTCCTCTCCCTTCTAAAACACCAAAACATATCTATTTTACTTACTCTTCCATGCAGACATCTCCTTCCTTCCTTTTTGCTCGTCTTTCTGTTTATTCTTGACTTCCTCTACCTCACTCTCTCTTGCACGTCCCACATCTCTTCCTTTCCCACCCTCTTCTCATCTTGACTGCCTGTTGTATTACTTTCCCCTTCTCCTCTTCTGTCTCCCTTTCGTCATTGTCCCACCCTCCTCTCTCCTCTCCATCCTCTCCCTTCTCCCATGTTGTCTAGGCTTCCCTCCTCTATCCTTTCCCAACTTTCTCTTTCTACTCTGCCTGTCTGTTTTTCAGTTCCTTGGAACTTACTCTCTCTTGCTCCATCTCTTCTCTTCTCTCCTCTCTTGAATGACCATTTCTGTCTGGTCTTTTCTTCTCTTTTCCTTCTCCCCACCTCTTTTCCATGCTCCCCTCTCTCCCAGTACCTATCTTCCCTCTTGTGTAACAGCATCAGTTACAATAGACTGGATTTGTGTCCAGACAGTTATAAAAGATGGCGCACCATCCAATGTGGGCACAGGGATCTGGAGAAGAACTATATCGTGTTTCTAGCTTGTATTTGGGCTCAAAGTAGTCTGAGATGTATATCAATCCTGACAATAAGCTGACTAAATAGGCTTCCTCCTTTCTGAACATCATAATAACATGCTGTCATGATGAGCAGGAATCCTTGCATGGAATAAAACTTTTATAGTGGTTACAAATTAACCATAATTTAATTAGACTTTTTGCTGAGGAGGCTCTTCATGAGCAGCTTCTTCATTTATGTATTAGAATGAAGCTATCTTATTATAATGATTAGATTAAACGGCCAACAATATAAGAGGTTGGCAACAATCCTTTCATCATAATTATAATGAAACAATTTAATAAATGGTACTTGATAACGTGACCAAAGCACTCTGATTCCAAGTTAAATGTATCAGAATTGATAAAATTCAATGTGAAACTGAGTGACATGGAGAAAATACAAAGAAAAACTCATTTGTTAAGGCATTTTGTAAAACAAGACATTACAGGATTGTTTATCTTGAGCCTCATTTCCTGGATATACCATACATTAGAAAAGGACATATGAATTTTTGCCTCCTTTCTGTTTTCTTGGGTTATTTGGGGTTTCAAATGAGGGAAAATGAGGAGCAGGTTGCTTGTAGCTACAGCTAGCTGGCACATTAATGAAACAGTTTCGAGTATTTCCAACCCTGATGCCTTATTATCCACCTTCAATACTGTAACGGTTCATATTTTAAAGGTACCAGTAAAAAATTAAAACCTACACCCAACCCCATCCTACTGGAGAATCGGATACAGGCAGGGGGCTGAAGACAGCATAGTCTAAGATATGAACCAAAAGAACTACGGAAGCTGTAAATCAGGAGCAAAAACAGAAGTTGCTGGAAAAGCTCAGCAGGTTTGGCAGCATTGGTGAAGAGAAATCAGAGCTAACATTTCGGGTCCGGTGACCATTCCTCAGAATTGATGGTAGCTGGGAAAATGTCAGTTTATATGCAGAAGATAGGGTGGGGAGAGGGGGTAAGGAGTAGCTGTTAATGGAGACTGTTAGTGGCTAACAATAGGTAGTGACCCTGCAGCCCTCTGGATTCAATATCAAGTTGAATAATTTTAGGGCCTGAACTCTCCAATGTACTAGCTCCCTACCCCACACATCAAGCCTTGTCATCACATGGCCTGCCATTGCACACTACCAACAGTCACCAACAGTCCCCATTAACAGCTATTCACCCTCCTAGCCAGGCAGCTATTAACTCCTTTGTCTGTCCAACTGTTCTTCTCTCTCTATCCCCACCTATCGTTTGCTTCTTATCTCCTCCCCCCACCCTATTTTCTGCATATAAACCAACATTTTCCTAGCTACCATCAGTTCTGAGGAAGGGTCACTGGACCCGAAACGTCAACTCTGATTTTTCTTTACAGATGCTGCCAGACCTGCTGAGCTGTTCCAGCAACTTCTGTTTTTGTTCATTGATAAGATAGGTTCCTTTCTCCTGTTCTGGGACACAGGCATTGTTGCTGAAGTCCTTCAGGTTAATATTTTGGACAGTTCGTTCAGAACGTTCTGATATCAGCAGCCATTTCCATTGCAACAGGTCTTTCTGCTGACCCATCAACCTGCTTCAATGCATAAAGCCTCATCAGGCCTAGGTAAGTGACCTAAAACCCAGGTGGGTTCAAGTCTTCCAGGTGTAAGCCTTTTGCCTGCCTGCATGGTGGCCAGGCATAAAGTAGGCACACAGGCTAATGTAATTTGTATTCTTTTTCTGAGTTTAGAAATAAAGGGTAAGTCTAGCATGACTATATTTGATGAAATGCACTCCTGGCATTAAAACCATTGTGAAGATATCTAGAAAATTTGAACTTATTAGATTACTTTTGACTTTGCATTTTCTGCCAACGCCTGCATATCTGCCATTGGAATGGGCTTCAATTATTTGATGCTCAGATCAGACCAAACAGGATACAATTCAGTGAAGATGGAACCAAAATACTATCTAATTTTAGTTGTGTATGACTGTGTACTTAAGAAAAACTAACTTTTCCTTAGCTTGACATGGAGGTTAGCTTGAGCAGTTCATGCAAATTCAACTACTATGGACTTAAGTAGACATGTAAAAGACTCAGTGGAGCACCTTGAAGGAGAAGTTTTTAAGATTACGGTAGCAAAGAATCTAATTTAACAGTAATCAGGAAACTTCTGAAATGAATTGGCAAGAGAGGAATTGATTGCAATTGCTTTAAGGTGTGCTAATTGAATGTGTACATTACGCTAGAGTATTATATGTTTTTCAAGAGTTTTTGATTGGTGCAAACAGTTTCAACAAGAGCTTGGGTGCATACAGATCTCTTAATATCCCAAAACATCCCATGGTCCTGCAATGATTGAGAGGCTAATACATCTAGAATTTAGAAAGGTTTATGGGTATGACCAAGAATGCAGACTGAGAAGAATTTGAAGATGAGGAGAATGTGCAAGACCAGTGTTTACTTGGGGAATTCCTGATGATGACTGAAAACTCTGTATTAATTGTGAATGATAGCATTGTGTAATACAGCAGTGCAAAGATATAATCTGGAATTTAAGACTGGAGAAAGTCACAGAATTAACAAGTCTAAAAGCATGGAGAGATTTGTGAAGGAGTCTGAGTATTTTAAAATAAATATGCTGGAGGAATGAGTAATCTGTAGAGACTGGTGAGGACATGTCCCTGAAGGTGCTGAACATGTAGGTAATGTTGTTAAGAGGTGCTTGGAATACCTGGTTTTATTAGCTGAAGCATGGAACATAACAGCAAGGGAGATTATGGTGGAATTGTAGAATACGCTAGATAGCCCATAGCCGGAGTACTGTGTGCAGTTCTGCTTACCACACTATACGATATATAGAGAGGATAGAGAGGAGATTTAAAATGATATTGGCTAGAATGAAGAATTTTACTCATGAAGAAAGATTGGACAGACTAAAGTTTTCTTTGGACAAAGGAGGCTGAGGGGAGACCTAAATGAAGTGTATAAAATTATGATTAGTCCCGTCAGAATAGCTAGGAAGGCCCTAATCCTCTTAGTTAAGGGATCCTTACCAATGGAATCATAGTTTAAAGGTAAGTGCTAGGAAGTTTGGAAGAAATTTGAAGGGAAATTTCTTCAGTCAGAGGGTGGTGGGAAGCTGGAATTCACTGTCTGCCTGGATGATAGGCAAGGTGGCACAGTGGTTAGCACTGCTGCCTCATAGTGCCAGGGACCCGGGTTCAATTCCAGCCTCAGGCAACTGTCTGTGTGGAATTTGCACATTCTCCCTGTGTCTGCGTGGGTTTCCTCTGGGTGCTCTGGTTTCCTCCCACAGTCCAAAGATGTGCAAGTTAGGTGGATTGGCCATGCTAAATTGCCTGTACTGTTCAGGGAGGTGTAGATTAGGTGGGTTCTAGGGGAATGGGTCTAGGTGGGATGTTCTGAGGTTCGGTGTGGACTTGTTGGGCCGAAGGACCTGTTTCCACAATGTAGGGATTTTATTCTATAAATCCACACAATATTTAAAAAAAACTTGGAGGCACACTTAAAGGTTACAGACTAAAAGCAGAAATTGGGAATGACTGGATGGCTCCTTGTTAGCTAACAAGGAGAAGGTGGGCTGAATGGTCTTCTTCTAGACTATACATTTCTGTGATTCTGCAAGTTTGGGCAAGGAATACAGGGATGATGTGAATTCTAACATATATCTCCTTCAAGGTTTCCAAAGGCCAAACAGCAGCCTTCATCATGGAATGAAATTCTTTGCAGATAAACTGGTTCAATAACCATTGTCAGTAGATCCTGCAGGTGTGTAGTCAAGGCACCTAGCTACGTTTACACTTCCATGTTTTATAACTATTCACTCCCCCAGTGTGGCTTCAATAATGGATTCTTGGGGACCAGCAGTGTTCCCACTCAGTTCATAGTAATGCATCTGTTTTGAAGTCCACACATGATGATTGCCAACGCCATTTGTAGCACTTCTGGTTCTGAAGATAACTTGGAGGTGCACATGGAAGAAAAAGAAAGCGCCAGTGAGAAATCAATGACAGATTGGGACAACATAATTGAGCAGACCATAGGCCTCCTCTAGCTGAGGACTTAGGTGTCAGAGTCATTCTGGTGGCATACTTCAATACTTCCAGCAAGAATCTCATGGTTTGTAGTGATCTGTTGGAATGTGCACAACCTGACAGTGCAGAGGAGGCAGTCCCTGGCCAGTGGAAGATAGCAGAGTATGAGGCATCCTCAGAAACACAGGATAATGAGGAATTTGATGATAACTGTAGCATCCTGAAAAATACAAGTACCACAATGATGTAGGTGAAAGAGAAGCTTGGGATGCACTTACATATATATGATTTAGATGAGCCTTCCCCCATCATTTCTCCAGCCAAATAATGGTCCACTTTCACCCTTCAGTTTTGCTGTGTACCTCAGCTCTAAACCCAGATATTCCTGCACTTTCAGAGGGCCCCCACCAACAGCTGGAAAAGTCGAGAGAACAAGTAACAGATTGAAAATAGCCAGTTGCACACACAAACAATGACAATCCATCTTCACAACCTATTGACCTGGGAAGCCCAAATGCATCTAATGTATTTCCTTAAATCATCTAGTCTCCCTTTGCCTGCAACCATTGTGGAGGCAGTTGGTGATCTTGCTACCCAGTAGCCTGGGGTGATCTTGGCAGCCATTCTCTGGCTACTTGATTCCTGGCCGGCTCTGGGTGATGAGGGACTCTGGCGAAGGTACTCCTCTGTCACTACAGCAACTCGAGGCACTGGTGAGACTGGCAAAGAGGTTGAGGAGTCACTGTCTACACTTGGAGCTTCCTTAGAGGAACTAACTCCATGTGCAGCACTGCCCCTCCCTCACAAGGCACACTTGTATCTTGAATGAATAAATACATGATTTTATTGTCACATGTATTTTACAGTAAGAATCTTGGAAATACAGTGAAGATCTTTTATTTGTTGCCATGATTCAGTGCCAATTTGAATCATTTAAAATAAGGAAAAAAGGATATAGCTAAAAGAGAGCCTATCAGTGCTGAGCCAGGTCATTATCAATGATGCCTACGCTGCCATCCCTCCTCCACCTGCCATCTACACTGGAACAAGCAACGTCAGAGTCGCATCTCTCGTGATGGAACGGGACCAAATGGAGATCTCATCTACCCTCTGCCTTCCTACTCTTCCATTGACAGTGCATTGACTTGCAGGTTTCTATGCATCCCTGATATCCGTTGATCAGTCCACTGGATCTGGTTCCCCATGGGAGTCACCCATCTCTCTGTCCATGGAAGAGGCAATGAGGGCAGACAAGAGAAAAAACCTCACTGTCACACACCTCATCTGCACAACACTGACAACTCCAGGGGCCTTCCTGAACCTGATCATCCTGATAAACAAGGCTCACCATCACCAGCTCAAAGTTCATCACCCTGAACCAACCTGGATCCACTTCTTAAAGGGGAGTGGCTGATGCCATTGTTATTCAGATGGTAAACTTTTCCTCCTTAGCAGCCACACCATCACACTTATCCACATCATATGAGAATGAAGGTGTGGGCTACACAACTTGGCAGAACAGAGAAAGTCATTTACAACCTTCTGGCACTTTAACTACATCCTCTAGATGATCCCATTGCCATGACCCACATCACCACCTCCATCCAAGTTGCTTGCTTAGGCAGGGAGCTGTCTTCCTTCCATCTCTAGAGAAGAGGACCTTGGAAAGAGAACATGCAGTGTGTTGTCACTGGAATTTGTTGTCACTTGGGATCTCCTTCCTTCCAAGATCCTTCTCCTGCTGACCTTCACAATGCCTGCCTCAGACACCTCTTGCTTTCTGACACTGGTAGAGCTGCTATTCTGTTTGGATCTTCAGCAGATAGTGACTTGATTGTAGGAGTGCTTTGTCTACACTCTGCCATGGACTGCTCTTTCAGGATGGTGGCAGCACATCAATCAATGGCAGCTTACAGTGCAGCCACTGCTGAACTACCCACCACCAAGTGCTGGCTGGAAAGTGGCTGGTGGAGTGAGATATTGGTACAATTGGAGGTCAGGTTAGGAGTGTCAGAGAAACTCTTTTCTGACTCTGAGTTCCATTCTTCAGCTCTCCACGTCAAATCCCGGCCAATGACTCTGGGATAAATGACACAGATGAGAAAGTGTCAGTATGGAATAGGATGCTGGTGGTGGAACTCAGGTAATACAATCATACGGGACAGAAAAGGCCCTTCAGCCCATTGAGTCTGACTAACAAAATCAACAAAATCTACAGTTTCTCACTTTCCAGCCTTCATCTGTAGCCTTGAATGTTATGCCATTTCAAGTGTTCATCCAAGTGCTTTTTAAAGATTGTGAGGTTTCCTGTCTCAACTACCTTCCCTCCACCATTGATGCTCAGTAGCAGCAATGTGCACTATCGACAAATGTACTGCAGAAATCCAGCAAAGCTCCTCAGACAGCACCTTCCAAACCCATGACCTCTTCTATGTGAAAGGACAAGGGCAGCAGATATATGGGAACATCACGACCTGCAAATTCCCCTCCTAGCCACTCACCATCCTGACTTTGAAATATATTGCTGTTTCTTCACTGTCACTGGGTCAAACCCCTGGAACTCCCTCACTAAGGATATTGTGGGTCAACCTACAGCACGTGGACTGCAGCAGGTGAAGAAGGCAGCTCACCACCACCTTTACAAGGACAATTAGGGATGGGCAATAAATACTGGCCCAGCCAGTGATGCCCAGTGAGTGAATAAAAATAGCTTTTCAGGGTTAAGTTCCATCTGCCATTGATCTGCCCACCTGACCAATATATCTAGATCCTTCTATAATGTAAGACTGTCTTCTTCACTGTCAGCCACCCGCTTGACCTTTGAGTCATCTCAAGTCAGTCATTCCTTATCAATTCCAACATTTTCTTCTACATTGTTTATTTCCATTTTGAGCAAGAAACTGGTTAGGGGCTCGAGGAAGAGGTTAAAGTACTTCTTTGTGTTTAACATAGTCATCACTGAATAGATCACAGGTGTTGAATTTCACTGTTGATCTATATTGCTGTGCCATTGACTAGCATGACAAAATTAGCCAGGTTGAAAATGTAGTTACATTTGTCATATTGCCATAGGAGAATGTCACAAGTGTTGCAAAGTTGGGTAGAGTATTTGTGGATTGGAAAGCAGGATGTTAAAGTATTTGATGTTTGTAAAATGATACAGGGAGGGCGGGGGGGAGAAGGGAGGAAAGAGTGCATGGTCCCTTTAACTGATGGTGTTTTTTCTAGGCTTGGAGACTTTTAAAAAATTGGCAGGTGCACAGAGAGCTCCTCAAATTGAAACATTGTATTAAAGGCTGTGTGGTTAACAATCCAGGCAGTGGTTGGTTTTGTTGTTAAGACAACCAGTTTGAAAATCAGCCAATTAATTTAAACTAGGCACTGAGAAACTAAAAACCAATTAAATTTAAATCTGGTGGTTTTGACAACCTAGGACCAATCTTATTGTAAGAAATGAATAGGTCATCCAGGGTGTAAAAGAAGAGGGCATTTGAAAAATTGGTGTGAGAGCAACTGCCATCTAAATTGAGTTAACAATCAGCAGCTCTTAAGAGAAAAATCACTGGCTCTCACAGAGTTCTCTAAGCTCTCAGAAACTAAAGGCACAGCGGCATTCCTAGTTAACATTGCAGACACAAGAATTTGATGAAGAAATGTGCTACTGAATGAAGAACAGTGGAGAAAGCACAGAACATTCCAGAAGATGTATCATGGCTGTAATTTTGAGAGATTAATTTAGTTTATTATAATTTTGGTTTATATAAGTGTGACTTCTATTTATTGGAACAGCATACTATTAGAACTTTGTTTTATTCAGGAATAGTTAGCAATTAAGGGGGAATTGTTTGGTTTGTTAGTAGTTCTGTTAATATGTTCACTGTTAGATAAATAAATTGTTACTTATTTATAGAGCGACTGTCAGGAGTTAATTTCATTTAACCTCTCCTTTATAACAGATTGTGCGGGGGAGGGGGGTGGGGTGTGAGATGCAGGTTATACTACTTTTCAACTTCCTTTAACAGATTATAATCTAGGTGTTTTGGTTTTAGTTATCAGAGGGTTGTGTGACCTCCGCTTCATAACTCAAGGAGCTTTATTTTCCTTGCTCTGTTCCGCTTTTTTTGCATTGTTTCTGTTCATCACCCATCTGCCAATAGGAATCTCAAGTACCTTCTTCATTAGGCAATGAAAGAAAACAAAAGGCAGATGCGGAGGCACAGGTTCCTCAGCAGTAGTGAAAGGTCTCTATTAAAACTGCAAGACATATTGTTTTAAGTAGAAAACTCTTGCGTCACAACCTACCTATGTGAAAGACCTCTGTGGTGAATTTGATAGGACTGATTATGTGACAGTAAAGAATTTTCAGAACATTTTGAAAAAAAGGTTAAATGGTGTACAGATTAATCAGAATTTTTGTGGTGTATTTTATTTCTTTGATAATTACACTACACCTCTGTGTAGATAATAATAAGCACATCATGAAGCAACGTCATTTTAGCGATCAACTAGGCTCAATTATGTTAATGTTACTAGAGTTTCATGTTGAAATTAAAATATCAAGTGAATATCACATCTCTTTTCTGTGCCACAAGATAAGCTTGACTAATACATTAATTTGTTCAAATGTTATTTGAGGCCTCCAATCCATGTTCTGAATTATTTCCATAACACTTGGGCAGAAGTTTCCATCATGGAGTCTAAGTACGGTGCTTGAGATCATCACCTCCACTAAGGGCCAGGGTGAGGTTCCTAGTCCAATCACATGATTTTCTGCTCATAACTTATGCATGAGAGTTGTTTCAAAGGTGAATCTTGTGGGGCAGGGGCAGGAAAGTGTTTTTGGTCCAGCTAGTAACTTCTAGGATTGAAAGTCCAGGAGCCATATTTAAAGGTTGCTCGAAAAGCACTTCATTCACTGCAAAACCACGGCATCATGCGGTGTCCGTTGGCCATCCCCTACTCCCTCTTTGGAGGTGTCTCACACTAAGCAGTCTCGAGGTTCAGCAATGGTTCATAAGAGATTCTGGTGTAGACTACCAGGAAAGAAGGGAGTAAAAACCAAAAGAACTGCGGATGCTGTAAATCAGGAACAAAAACAAAGTTGCTGGAAAAGCGCAGCAGGTCTGGCAGCATCTGTAAAGGAAAAAACTGAGTTAAAATTTCGGGTCCGGTGACCCTTCCTCAGAACTGATGGTGGCTGGAAAAACACCAGTTTATATGCAGAAAATGGGGAGGTGAGTGGGGTAGGGAGTAAACGATAGGATACAGCGCAAAGAAAAAGACAGCTGGACAAACAAAGGAGTTGCTAACGATCAGGCTGGGAGGGTGAATAATTGTTAATGGTGACTGTTAGCGACTAATAACAGGGGGTCTGTAATGGCAGACATGGGAGAGTTAAGGCCCTAAAATTATTGAACTCAATATTGAGTTTGGAGGGCTGTAGAGTCCCCAAGCGGAAAATGAGGTGTTGTTCCTCCAAGTTGCGTTGGGTTTTGCTGGAACACTGCAGCAAGCCAGAGACAGAGATGTTGGCCAGGGAGCAAGGTGGAGCATTAAAGTGGCAGGCAACAGGTAGTTCAGGGTCTTTTTTGTGAGCAGAACGTAGATTCTGTTCTGTGAAGTGGTCGCCAAGTCTACGCTTCGTTTCCCCAATGTAGAGGAGACCACATTGTGAGCAGTGAATGCAGTAGACTAGATTCTGAGAAGTGCAAGTGAAGATATGTTTGGGCCCTGGGATACTGGGGAAGAAGTGGGTAAATGGGCAGGTGTTGCACCTTTGCCGGTTATAGGGAAAGGTGCCGTAGGGCTGTGGAGAACGTTTGGGGGTGAAGGAAGTGTGGACCAGGATGTCCTGGAGGGAATGGTCCCTGCGGAAGGCGGACAAGGGAGGGGATGGGAATATGTGTCTGGTGGTGGCATCTCGCTGGAGGTGGCAGAAATGGCGTCTGATGATCTTCTGGATGTGGATGCTGGTGGGATGGTAGGTGAGGATAAGGGAAACCCTATTGCTGTTGTGGGAGGAAAGAGAAGGGGTGAGGGCGGAAGTGCGGGAGATGGGTCAGACCTGGTTGAGGGTCCTGTCGACAATAAAGCTGGGGAATCCTCGATTGAGGAAGAATGTGGACATTTCGGAGGCTCCCTTGTCAAAGTTGGCCTCATTTGAACATATGCGATGGAGACTGAGGAACTGAGAGAGTGGGATGGAGTCTTTACAGGAAGTGGGGTGTGAGGATTGTAGTCCAGGTAGCTGTGGGAGTCAGTGGGTTTGTAGTGGAAAGAAAGGAGGTTCTCTTCCCAAAGATGGTAGCAGGAAGCCCTCCCATCAAATCCAGGCAGCCTCTAGTAGGATCGCAGCACAGGTCAACTCCAGTACCCACAAGAGAACCCGGATCTAGAGTAGTGAGAGAATACTCTCCTGTGTTCCATGAGGGTAATTAGTGCCAAATAATCATTGCAAACTGGCACTGACAGGCATCACTTGGTCTAAATTCCACCTGCCACTGATATGACCAATCCATCTATATTATTCTGTAACCTAAGGCATTCTTCCTCACTGTCAACCACCCAGTCAATTTTCGTGTCATATGCAAACTTTCCTAACAAATCCAACATTTTCTTCTATATCGTTAGATGTGTCAGAGTTGATGCTTGTTTCCATTTTCAAAAAGGAGCTGGTTACAACTACTGTGCAGTTCAGCACCATGTGGAATATGTTCACTGAATGACTAACATTCATACTGTCATAACTTCATACTGTCAGTGTTCTATGAGTGCACTTCCTATTCACTTACTGGGGATGTCTCAGGACATGGCATGGCTATGCATGCTCCTAAAGTCATCACATACCCTTTCTAATCATCCTCAATGCTGCTGTAGCTCTGTCTGCACAACAAGATTACCCCTCACAGGAGGGAATGGATCCAGTTTGGTGGTGGGGTGCTGGACATATAGATGGTTAACCTTAGTCATAATGCTGTAACTTACCAGCTCACAATTTCCAATATCACCATAATTACTGAAAGTTGTCCCGAATTTGCTGATAGTAGAGAAAAGCTGTCTTCGCTAACTTGTCAAGGTCCATCTTTAAAATGAGGTTAAAGATGTGTCCTCCTGTCCATGATAGCATTAGATTTAAGGGCAGCAAAGAGTATTCTTGGTTGGTGATAAACAGCTGAAATTGGCAATCTGCATGGATACCCTTCCCTTTTCTCCGACAGGGATGAGGGCAGCTCCCAGAGTTACACAAAGTGGGAGCTCTGCTACATGTGACACATGATACTCTAGCAAGACCTCAATGTCGACCAGTCAAAGACAGCTGGGAAATAACCTTCCAGACTAGTCATAAAGTCATGAATAGATAAGGTGATTAGCAAAGGTCTTTTCTCTAGGGCAGGTGAGTTTAAAACTAGGGGGCATAATTTTAAGCCGAGAGGAGAAAGTTTTAAAAGGGTCATGAGGGGCAACCTTTTTACACAGAGCGGTTCATGTGTTGAATGAACTGCCAGAAAAAGTGGTGGATGCAGGTTCTGTTACAACATTTAAAAGACATTTGGATAAGGACATAAATAGGAAAAGTTTGGAGGGATATGAGCCAAACTCAGGCAGGTGGGTCTAATTCAGTTTGGGAACATGGTCGGCGTGGGACTAATTGGGCCAAAGGGTCTGTTTCCATATTATATGACTATTTTCATAATTACCGCTGATAAAACTTATGTATTTGAAAAACTCCTCCCATACTTGTAGAACGACAAATCTCTGTAAAGGGAAATTCCATTTTTTAAATAAAGTTCTGCCGTCATCTCATCTGTATGTCTAAATTCTGTTATCTATAAAATATATTAAAATGTGGAGGATTATTATCCTAATTTTCTGGATTGATGGACATAAGAATTCATTGATGTGATTAGCTGACTATCCTGCCTCATGATATCACTAGTCCTGCTGCCTCAGAATTCCCAGCTTTAAATTAATGTTTGAATGGGTGAAATCTACTCCACTGAGATCATTGGATCTGTGTGACCAGCTTCCTTAGAGAGTCAGTGATCATACTTTGCTGTTGATTGGGAAATCTGGGCTCATTACGTCTTCAAGGCTTTGAACTTGATTCCTAGCCATTAGCTGCCTCCTGTTTCCTGACTATCATTTCCGATGAATCACTTTTGTACAAGAAGTGTCCTAACATTTGCTCATTTGGCAGAGTGTCATTTTTTGTCTATTCAACATTACACAAAAAATGATTTAAATACCAACTATTGTTTCTTTTGAGGTTTTTGTACATTCTTGAATATTGTCTAATTGAACCAAAAGACCAGCAGTTAAGATCTCAAAGCATTAGATAGATAATTCTAATTTCAATCAGTTTCAACAAAACCAATAAATCATTCAAAAACACTAGAGGGCAAAATTCACACTATAAATTTCCATTTCAGCATTGGGTATACCTAGTTGCAGTTAGCATATGGAATGTCATTAACAACTTTATCTAAAAATCATATATTACAGATGTAATTAGTCTCTTGTTGCTTTGAGGTTTCAAATTACATCTGGGTTTGTAACCTGAGTTAATTAGTAATGAGAAGTACATTTATATAGCAAGATTAGAATTCTTCCTTTCCATTCAGGGTTATTCTATTTTTGATAAAATAGCTATTGTCTGTGAAACCATTCCATCTGTGTGGAAAATAACTTGATCTTTGCATCTGTGGCACTGGCAAGGCTGCGTTTGCTTGCAATATGTAGCTCCCCTGAAGGTGGTGGTGAACCTTCTCTTTGAACTGCTTTAATCTTTGTGCTGATGGTGTTTTCCTGGTGTTAGGCATGGAATTACAGGATTTTGACACATGCTAAAGAAATGGTACTTCATGTCCAAACTTCCATATACTAATATTTGACTTTGTGCTAGAAATCATTAAACTGAAAGGTGCTTTTGGATTAAGTTTGGCAATGTGTTGTAGTTCCTCTCATGTAGGGTTCAAAAACAAACAAGGAGATAAGTTGCAAAGTACTTCCCACTTGCCATGATCTTGTGGCCCCAGTACTGATGTTGCCGTCCCTGTTAAGTTTCATTTTATTGCAATCCCCAGGAGTTGGTACTGCAGGAGTCATACAACATGACATCATTGAAAGGCAGAGGGAGTAGTTGGACTTTTTTGTAGGTGGTCACTGCCTCAGATTTTTGTGACAAAATGTTTTCTGAATATATAAGGCCAAGACTTGAATTCTGATCAGGTCACGTCAGAGGCTGTTTGGGGCTGATTGGGAGGAGCTGGAATGAGACTGCACACTGTGGTATCATCATTGAACAAACTTAGCAATTATAATGACATAGGGAGGGCTATTAACAAGGCAGCTGAAGATGGTTGGACTAAGAATGTTTTATTGAGGAACTGAGGGCTCATAACGTGGTAATAATGTTCCTAACTTTGAGCCAGGAGGCTTGGGTTCAAGTTCCACCTGCTCCAGAGGTGTGTAATAACATCCCTAAACAGGTTGAGTAGAAAATGTCTGAATTACAAACACTAGAAGGGATTCTCATTACTGCTCCCTCTAAGCTACATAGAGCTACATAGAAGTTAGCTTACAGTTTAAAGTACTTCACACTTTAAAGTATTGACAAACTGTGTTGTATTTTATGATTTTCACCTTTATTTGTACCTTATATCATTCAATCTTTCCTCCCAATTTCCATTGGTTTCATAGAGCCATTCTCAAACTAAATGCTGCCTTAACAATGATGGCAATTAGCTTAATATTTCCTTTGCAAATAGCTTGTGTCCATGCCTTAGCAAGGTTTACAACCAAATTGCTATGGTGGAACACAACTGAGCATTGGCAACTAAAGTACTGATCAGTCACCCTTATTTTATTTTGATGATTCCTTCCATGTAGATGTTTGGAAGGAGACCCAAAGAAAGTAATTGGGCGGATTACATTTCTCACTTGTTTTTGTGGATTGAAGATATGTTGTAAATGTCACTGTCACAGCTGTAACAGAACTACTTGGCTAGATGGGCTGGCTAGTTATAATGTACAGACCTTCAGTACTAGAACCAAGATATTGTTAGGGCACACAAGTTTTCACTGTCCAATGCATTCAGGCACTTCATAACATCATCCCTGTTGCTTGCATTCATATGCTGGGGTGCACTATGGTTAAGGATGGGTAAGTTTATTGTAACATCTTCAACTTGTTTTTTGTTTAGTAACTACCTGCATGCTTGATTGGATGCCATTAGGTTGCAGAGCTTGGTTGAAATCTATTTAACTTTACCATTTATTTATTATCATTTGTTGTAATCTAAACTTCGTTACAGCCTTGGTCCAATCATAGACAAGGTGGCTGAACTCAAGAGAAATGAGGGTGACTGCGCATTGGACAGGGTACAGCATCAAGGAAACAAAGTTAAATTGGATTCAATGGGAATCAAAAGGGAAAACCCTCTGCTTGTTGAAGTCATACCTAGCAGAAGTACTGCTGATTATCCTCCCACCATTGCAATCATCTCAGTACCTGGACAATATTGTAAGTGTTCCTCAGCATAGTGTCCTCTGCCAAACTATTTTCAACAGCTTCACCAATGACTTTCACTCCATTTTAAAGGTCAGAACTTGGGAAGTTCACTGATGATTGCATAATGATCAGCACTATTTAGAGTTCTTCAGATGCTGAGGAGGACATATGGAAGGATATAAACATTGAGACTTGGACTGATAAGTCGCAAGTAACATTCATGCCACACAAATGCCAGGCAATGGCCATCACCAATAAGACAGTTAAACCATAAACCCTTTACATTCACTAACGTTCCCATTTCCGAATAGCTCATATCAACATCATGGTGGTGGTAGTAGGGTTTATAATTAGCCAGAATCTAAACTGAACCAGCTGTATAACATTGAGGCTACAAGAGCAAGTCAGAGGCTGAGATTCCATGGTAAGTAACTTACCTCCAGGTTGCCAAAAGCTTGCCCAGCATCTACAAGGCACAGGTCAGCAATGTGATGGAATATTCTCACTTGTCCAGATAATTGCAGCTCCAACCAGACTGAAGAAGCTCATCAACAGCCAGGACAAAGTAGCCTATTTGATTGGCACACTAGCTAACACGTTCAACATTCAGTTCCTCCACTAACAATGGCAGCAATGTGTACTATCTGCAAGATGCACTGCAGTAACATAATAAAGCTCCTCTGAAAGCACGTTTCAAATCTGTGATTTGTGAAAGACAAGAGCAGCAGATATATGCGAACACCATTCCCACCACCCTCAGCTTCCCCTACCCTACCACAACCCCCTAATCCCCTGCAAGTTTCCTTCCAAGACAAAGACCATCCTGACTTGGAACTATATCAATATTCAGTGTTGCTCAGCCAAGGCCCTGGAACTCATTTCCTAAGGACGTTGTGTTTGTTCCTACGCCACATGGATTGTGTTGGTTCAAGAAAGCAGATCAATAGCTCATCACCTCAACGGCAATTGGGAATGGGCAATAAATGCTAGCCTAGCCTTAGCTCCACCTATATTTTTCTCTTTTTGATGTTTTGATGTTTTAATGTTTTAAGCACATTGGCTTGATTGGAATGGTTAGACTCCTATTTATTCTGTTCCATCTTTCAATATCCTCCATTGATCCAGAATTAGTCTTCCAATTTGATTGTGGTGGGAAAGTAAGGGATTGGTTAGACTATATGTTGATATGTTCTGGTGGTATACAATTTTGCTGCTCTTTATGGCTTGCAAACCTCATGGAGATCCATTTTTAGGCTGTTGGATCTACCCTTAGTCTTCTGTCCACTCTCTGATCAACCTGGTTGGGGGTGGGATGGGGATTGCAGAATCTGGGATCAAAGGTATCACTACAATTATAGATGGTTAGCTGATCAACCTGTGGGTTTGCTCCTGCAATTTATGAACCTGCTACTAAACTTTGAGTACTTTGAAGATCGATCCTGGCAGCTAGAGTTGGAGAACCTGGTCTGGGGGCAAAATACGTAGTGCGATGGAGTGGGATGAAGGGGGATTGGGATGTGTGAATTGAGAGGAGGATCAGTTATGAGAATACTATCCTCTTGAATGGGTTCAATCTTAGCACAGATCATGGCTTCATCATGCCTTCTGATAATAGCCAGCATCATTTCCTCCATAGGAAGTAGAACATTGTACGCCTCTGCCCTGTAATTAGTTCCTACTGTCTCTGATTGTGCATCTTCTTCTGTTGCAAGAGAGGAGAAATGTGTTAGTGAATACCATGCAATTTGTTGGGTGGTATGTGTCACGGTGGAATAGTTGCGAGTGTAAGCAAATTATGACTTCTGATTGTGAGAGAATTGAGAGATTACAATAGTGCTAATTGTGAGAGTTGTGCTAACACATGTGAAAATTAGGTATAAGTCCTAGAGATGGTGGTAGGTGATAATGAGGATTTAATGAATTGAGCAGTTGCTGAGGAAGATGGTCTAAGTGCAAAGGTAAGTGTATAACCTTGACCACTCATGTCAAGCCATTAAAGTTTCTTGTGACACTTCTTCAAGCTCTCAGCGCTAAACCCTGAGTTTGAATTCCAAATCTCGCTCTTCTCATTGATTGCTTACCATGCTTCAGGATGCCCTCATACTTATCCTACACATACATAGAGTCATTGAAGTATACATCATGGAACCAGACTCTTCAGTCCAACCTGTCCATTCCGACCAGTTATCCTAAATTAATCTAGTCCCATTTGCCAGCATTTCGCCCATATCCCTCTAAATCCTTCCTATTCATAACCCATCCAGATGCCTTTTAAATGTTATAATTTACCAGCTTCCACCACTCCCTCTGGCAGCTCTGCATGAAAACATTGCCCCTGAGTACCCTTTTAAATCTTTACCCTCTCACCCTAAACCTATGTCCTTTAGTTTTGGACTCCCACCCCCCAGGGAAAAGACCTTGGCTATTTACTCTATCCATGCCTCTCATGATTTTATAAACCTGTAAAAGGTCACCTTTTAACCTCTGATGCACCACAGAAAATAGCCCCAGTCTATTCAACTTCTCCCTATAGTTCAAACCCTCCAACCCTGACAACATTCTTGTAAATCTTTTCTGAACCCTTTCAAGTTTCACAACTTCCTTCCCATTGCAGGGAGACCAGAATTGAACACAGTATTCCAAAGTGGCCTAACCAATGTCCTGTACAGCCACAACATGATCTCCCAATGTGTATACTCAATGCACTGACCAATAAAGGCAAGCATAGCAAATGCCTTCTTCACTATGCTATCTGCCTGTGATTCCACTTTCAATGAACTATGAACATGCACTCCAAGGTCTACATGTTCAACAACACTCCCCACGATCTTACCATTAACAGGATAACTCCCTTAATTTCTACACACTATGTGAATATTTTCAGGGCAGCTTCAGAAAATCTTGGTGCATTCCCTCTCTCATGGCCAGTCGTTATTTTTTGTTCAGAACAATATCAGTACCTTCAGCAGCTCTATACACTTTCCATTTGGGATCAGGACCAACTGCCTGAGCAAGGTCAAGAACTGAATTCAGGCTTGGGTTTCTTTATCACATGCTTTATTGCATATTAAGACTATAAACTACTGTATGTAGTCTACAGAGACACAGCAGACTCCAATCTTACTGCTACTTCATTGAAAAACTATTCTATAATCTCTATTGCCAAATATCAATCTGCCCACTCCACATTCTTCTTTGCATGTATTTCTAACATTTGGACTTCAGGTTTTTGCCTAATGCTCTCTACGATTCTTTCTTTATTTTCTTTCACTCCATTTTACTGTGCTATTTATACCCAATCAGGAGTAGATCCATCATCTTAAAGCCTACTACAACTGTCACCAAACATCATTCCCTTGTCATTTAAAGTAGTGTCATGGAATTTTTTTATCGTGACCCAAGAACAGAGCTTTTAACATCTCCCTGCAAAAGAATCATCTCAAACAATGCAGCAATCCCTCAGTGCTGTCCTGGAGTGTCAGCCTAGTTTCTAGGATCAAAACTCTGAATAGCGATTTGAACCCAGAACCTTACAATTAACAAGCCTGAGTGCCACCAACTCAGTAAACAGTTGGCACCCAGCAGCAAATAAACAGCATTATTAGCACAGCCTGCATGTAACAAATCTGATAATGAACAAATAGAATGAAGATGGCCTCTTACCGATATTTATTGAACATATGCAGAGTAATCACACGTTCTCGTCTCTGTGCCAGTTTTAGGGTTATTCAATTTGACTTCCTTTCTCTGATCAGATCATTCAAATTCAAGGATATAAAGATTTGTGTGTAATAAAAGTGAATTGAGTTGTAAAGGAAAACATAATTTATCAGATAAAACTTGACAGGTCACCAATCTATTCTCTATCCTGAAATGATGAACATATAATGCAAAATCATTCAAAATATTTTGGTTAATATTAGAACCTAACAAGTCCAGTTTAAAATCAGAGTGCACCCAATTAATAATCAACTGTCATTGGAGAGGATTTCCTGAAATAATTTTTGTCATGGGAAACTTATCAATCTTCTCCACAGTGACAGTAAACTATAACTGGGACAGAATTTTGATCCCAAACCTGCCTTTGATGGGAAACTGATTAAAGTCAAGATTTTCAGATGGGCAAGCCCATGGTTGGTATGGAGATAAGTTTTCTCTTAGGCACCCTGGCAAATTTCCTGAGACTTTAGGGCTAAAAGCCTCAATCACAGACAATACATGGTAAGTAACTGAGAAGGAGCTTCATTAATTAAGTGTCCTGTTAGACATTTAAGAAGCTGGGCCACCATTGTTGGGGAGTGTGTAGGGGTGGGAGAGTCTCTTTAGGTATGTGTTGACAGATATGAAGGGTTTGCTGGCCACCCCAGGAGCAGTGATGTCCCAGGTCTCTGCTAGCTGCTCACCTCCAGATCACCTATTCTATGTCACATCAGGAAACCAGAGAGCAACAGGAAAATCCCTGTTCAGGATGTCTCCCATGGATTTTAATTGCTTTCCTGCCCCTTGGTGGGGCAAGGTGATGGCCTTCCTAGGATCTAAACACACAATGGCTAAAATGGGCATGGAAAATTAAACTGGAATTTCCTCCATATACTATATTTCAATGTTTGAATTTGTGTGCTATCTTTGAATAAGCCAAAAAAGTTATGATAAAAATTATCCTTTCTTTCAGTATCCACTTAAAATCATATATGCTTGTTTAAAAATCTGGATGCAAATTGCACAAGTTTCCTTTTTGACTTTTTGGCTCAAGTTTCTATTGAAAGTTATTAGCATGATCATAAATCTACAACTTACAGCGAACCAGCAAAATCGAGCAATGCTTTAGAATGTACTCTTTGCTTTCTTTGATACATTTAAGAGCAGTAAGCTGGTGCAATTTTATTAATACAGTTGGTCATGGGCCAAACATTCCATTAGAGTTAGTAGGAACTGCAGATGCTGGAGAATCTGAGATAACAAGGTGTAGAGCTGGATGAACACAGCATTAGAGTATTGTCTGAAAGGTGGGTCAAGAGATGTGAGCAGCTTGTGCCTGGTACTGCTGGTGTAAATATTTTGCTGTTTCCTGTTTTCAATTATTGTAGTATAGGATTGATTTGATCTGTGCTTCTGGTTTGCTGAATGCTTAGCCAGAGGCCCCTCAGCACACATTGATAGTATGTGGTGCGTTTAGCCTTCTCCTCTTAAAAGGCATGCTTTACTCATTGTAACAAAGCTGCTGCTGACTCCATGTAAGGATATTATCTGTAAGTAAGAGCTGCATAAGGTTCAGTTGTATAAATACCTCATTTTTAAGAGAGTTCACCATTAAGGAATTCATTTGCTGTCCATAAACAATATTGTAACTCCACCTGGCAGTTAATCCACTTTGGTTTGCAAGCTGCACACACACACAGAAGTCAGTTGTTTGCAGTAATATCCACTTCATAGCTTACAATGTGCTTTACTCTTTTAAATAAACAATCCATGATGGGTGACTGTTTATTTAGACCATCATTATTAATACAGCATGGGGAACAATGGTGGGAAACATTGTGCTGATGGGGCTCATCATGCTGAAACATGTGTGAAGACTGTACCCTTTATATTTTTATGTATTTTTGATAGTAGACTGAAATAGGGCAAGGGCTGCTTTAAAAACTAAGGATTGTCAAAGACATTTCCTTTTACAAAGTGCAGCAGTGTTAAGTGTTGTTGACAGTGCAGTAGGGGGAAAGACTGCAGATAGGGTAGACCTATGGGTGTTACAACGGGAGATTGGGCCAGCAATAAGTTGCTGGTAGATCTGTCGAATGGTGACCAATTGTTGATGACAAAGGCCTCCAGCCTGTCAACAATTATATGACTGGCTCCCAAGTAGCTGAACAACTTGTGGATGCAAATGTTTGAGCAGAAGCTATCAGACTGAAAAGGCGGGTGCTGCCCTTTTTTCTCTGCAGTAAGAAAACCCCTCAAATCTGCAGGAAGCCAGTTTATTTCCCCTTCAACACAGGCTGTGAATGTTGGCTTTCAACCACTAAGTCAGATAATTTAAGATGTGAGCCAGTTGCTGTGTGCCTCCTACAGATAAGTGAAAGTACTTGTAGAATGAAAATCAAGGACCATTGACCTGCCTTCCCAGTCTTTCCTTCCACCCATAACACCTAATTTTTTTGGGTCCACGTATGTGTATCTGTAAATGCATGTGCATGTGTATGTAGTGGGTGTTTTGTAAGGGGTTTAGAGTTTTGAAAAGTAGAATTATTTGTCAACTTTGTTCATGTGTACCTAGAATCTATTTATTTATAATACGTAGCAATTCTTGTTACACACAGAAACCTGGTTTGTGTTTTTTGTCAAACAAAGTCTAAAAGACAGGTGAATTGAGGAACTTTGTGCACTCTTGAAATGTTAAATTTTTAATTCCAGGAATTGCAGTGATTGACTTCCAGTGTGTTATCCCAGGAAAACGTAACAAGTCAACAAGCAAGTTAATCTACTGATAAAACATAGAGTTGTTATCTCAAATTGTGTTAAAGTATACCAGTCAACCCTCAATGTTTTTGTTTGTTACATCACACAAACATGTTGATGACCCAGCATGCTAGTAAGTGGACAAACCTCGATTGAGAGCCCAGTATAATTCATTTGGGGAAGATAGTTAAAAGTAGAGTCACCATTGTCTTACCAGACCATAAGCCTGCTACAGTTTAGGTAAACAACATCAGACAGAGAGATGGTTGGTGGTGGTTTAACTTGAGGGTCACTATGCCTCAGGTAGGGGGAAGAGTTTGAGAAGGCGAATCCTTTATAGTAACCTCAGCTGGTACAGGAATTGAACCCATGCTGTTGATATCATAGCATCACAGAGTAGCTGTCCAACTAACAGTGCTGACCCCAGTAGATAGATAATTAAGGTCTGCACTGGATCTATAACAAGAAAGGAAAAAAAAAAATCGAATGTCCTAGGACCAGAATGTCCTAACATAATTCATATTGTTTAAATGGTGTTCAGAGTTATGGTTTCTAGATTGAGGTACGTTTGATGCAGAAAACCAAGCCATTGAGTTTTGTTCAGCAACAAAGTCGACACAGACTTAACATTAATATCTGAAGAGCCAAAAGATCCCCAAAAAATACAGACCACATTGGAAAACCAAATCAAAGTCAGATACAAGCCTACATAATTCATAGGTCATGTCATTTAGACAAGAGTCTACATAATCCATAAATCATCTTCATGAGAAAATGCAGAAATTTTTCAGATGGGGAACCAGCAAACAGAATTGTTGAGTTTCTGCTCTTATTGACCCTCCCCATGGAAGTTTTTTCAACATGGCTTGAGAGACAAATCAAAAACATGCAGCAGCGAAGAATACTGGAAAATGGGCATAAGGAAAGTTACCATAGTCCTATCAGATCATAGGGTTGCTCGCTTGTTAGAGAGACAAGATTGTTGTTGGTTTAGCCTGAGGGTCACCACCCCTCAAGTGAGGGGAAGAGGTTGAGCAGGAGACTCCTTTGTTGTAACCTCAGCTCCTGCAGAAATAGATCCCATGCTGCTGGCATCACTCAGCATTGCAAACTGGCCATCAGTCAACTGTAGCAGATGACTCAAGAAACACCTGTAGTATTGAGTGTGAAAGAATGGAACACTTTACTTTGTTCCGGAATTGGGGAGCTAAAATCTCAGCTTTCCACAATGGCAAGAAATGTGAAACTTCAAGAAGAAAAGACTTAGGTCTGAAGTCAGGATAAATCCAAACTTCAGTATATCATCTTTGAGATGATGAATTCTTTAGGGGATATCTTTGAGCTCACAGATATGAATGAAGAACTGGAAAAAAAAATGGAAAGAGGATGAACTACCAGGTCTGTATATTGATTAAGAGGTGGTGTGATGCAGTGGTTATGTTACTAGACTGGTAATTCTGAGACCTAGCATGATATCGGTTCCTAAAGGACGTAGCTGCTAGACTGGATCTGCAGCAGGTGGTGAGGGAACCGACACGAGGGAACAACATCCTCATCTTTGACCTCAGCCTTACCAATCTACCAGCTGCAATTGCATCTGTCCATGACAGTATCGGTAAGAGTGACCATCGGCACAGTCCTCATGGAGATGAAGTCCAGCCTTCACATTGAGAACAACCTCCATCGTGTTGTGTGGTACTGTCACCGTGTTAAATGGATGGACTTCACACAGATCTAGCAACTCAAGACTGGGCATCCATGAGGCACTGTGGGCCAATAGCAGCAAAATTGTAGTCCAGTACAATCTGTAATCTTATGGCCTGGCATCTCCTTCACTCAACCATTACTATTAAGCCAGGGGATCAACCCTACTTCAATGGAAAGTGTCAGAGGGCATGCCAGGAGCAACACCAGGCATACCTGAAGATTGCGGTACCAACCTGGTGAAGCCACCAAACAGGACTACTTGCACTCCAAACGGTGAAAGCAGCAAGTTAACAAGGTGTGGAGCTGGATGAACACAGCAGGCCAAGCAGCATCATAGGAGCAGGAAGGCTTGATGTTTCGGGCCTAGGCCGAAGGAGGCCTACTCAAACTGCCTTGAACAACATGAACAGTGCAGCTTCAAAGTTGGGAGAGGTAGCTATTCTCATTTCAACTTTGTTTGTCAAACTGTTCCAAAATGTACACAAAGTGCTTCAGTATATTTGACTAACTTGATGGTGGAATCTTCCAGTCCTTTGTGATGCCCACTTTTTACTTCACACTATAAGTTTCCACTTGCTGTATCAACTTTACTATCTCTGACAACACATTTAACTTTTTCCCAGATTAAGCATCCTTTCAAAGGGAGATCTTGATGTCAAATGATGGCTTACCACAATTTTCTGCACTATTGTGGCTTCACTCCTCTGATTGGTAGGCGGGTCACATAACAAGCCTACACATATTCAGCTATTCAGGAGTTACCAACTTGGAATTTCCGCATATCACAACATCATTCTATTGGATTCGGATTCATTATTCTGCTGGCAGGAATGTCTGACAACTTTGCTGCAACCAGAATTTTGGGGTTTTCCAAATTTCACTTCACAATGACACTGTGTCTATGTGATCTCTCACTTCACAGCTGTAAAACTGGGGCTGGAGTTTCCCATACTCTGAAAGCACCTTTGCTGACTACTTGGGAAGCTTGGTCTCACTGAATTTAGTAAAGCAAACTTTTTTACTTCATTTCTGTAAGTTCTTCAAAGACAGAAAACAGGCATACTTAGGCAAACCTTTTGTTTGTTAAACTATATGTTACATATTTCGTCAAGGTAGCATCTCTTAAAGCACTGATATTTGCTATTCTCTGAAGGGAGATGGCAAAGTTTTGGCCTAGAGAAATATGTGCAATGCTGGCTATATTTAAGACTCTTTCGTTGCTCCGCAACTCCTTAGATCCTGCTTCTGGAAGTAAAGATTAGGGCTCCCAACGGCTAAATCTGGTGAAGGCTAACTAGGTTTAAATAAGTGAATGCAGTTTCCCAGAAAGAAATAGAGAGAAAGTGCTCAGGCAAGTGTACACATCTGTATGCTTATGAAAGTGGTGAGGCCAATACAAGTTCCATCCCCTCTATCCTTCAGAAGATAGCGTACAATTGGCATCGTGCATCCTGGAATTCCAGGATAGATTATTCCAAATTTTCCACTTTAGTAGCATTGATGCTATAAACTCTGAGAATGTAGGCTCGATAAGAATGGTGCATACTGACAGCAACAATGATATGACACTTCTAAGTCAGTCCAGCATCTCTGCATATTTTGAACAATAGCAATAAATCCTAGGGTAACTACTGGGAACAAATGATCACCTGTTATTGATGATAACACATGTGTGGCAGCCTTAAGCCTCAGAGGTACAATGATAACCATGGGAACACCAAGGCAATAATTAACAAGCCATTGTTGTGCTGGAGTAATGATTCAGATGCCTCAGCAAATCAAGGTGCTTCCTTTAATACTGACATCATTGAGCCTCCTATATTAGTGTTGTCTGCTGATCCTGCATTATACCTTCTTATCTAAAGAGTTAAACAATGAGCCTGAAGCTAAGGAAATGTCCACACAGAAGACGATAAACCCAGGAAAAAGAAACAAAACCAAAGCTGCTGCAACAGCTGCACAGCAAGCGATCAGAGCCATTTGATATGAGCTTGTTGAATTGCTTAAGTACACAATTCTGCAATTCTAAGTCAGTTACTGTCTTCACATCCCAAGAAGGCCTGATCTCTCTCTTCTCTCAGAAGTCTCATTTCCAGAAGGAATTTCAAACATTGCTTGACAACTGGTCTAATTCTCAGACTGCAAGAAATATTGCTGTATCTTTGAGTGCTATCCATTTCCACTCAACTTATGGGAAGATAACTGAAGATCAACTACTGGCAGATTCCCAACTGGACATACTTAGATTGAAACTAAGTAAAATCCCAGGGTTTAGGGAACACACTTTAACTTATTCCAATAGGAATGGCATAAAAAGGGAAAGTATTTCATCAAATAGTACGTTGCTGTCTCCGACCTAAGAGGGGAAAAGTAATTCAGTTAAATTTACCCTAATCCTTCTTTGTCCATGACAAATGGCACAAGATGGGAAAGGGTCCCAATATTTTTACAGGCTGCTTGACAGATCTTGGTGTCTTGGAAAGCAATGGGAAGGAGACCCTTCGGATACACTGTCAAAAGGCAGTGGAAAATATAGTCATAAAAATTTCAATGACAGAAGTCAAGAACCAACGACTACAAATGCCATAACTCACAAACTGTGTCAATAATCTCTGCTGCTCATCAAACAACCTACTACCATTACTCGCTTACTAACGATCTCCATCAATCACAAATCATACCCTAAATTCATTTGCTTCACCTTACACTCACACATTTAGCGCTGCTCCAAGCCTCTAACCCCTGTTTCAAATACACACACTCTGAAGAACGTGAGAAATAGGAGCATGAGTAGCTCTTATGGCCATTCAAGTCTGAAAGCACCATTCAACAAGATCATGGCTCATCTTCTACCTGAAACTCAGCTTCATGCAGTATTCCTATATCTCTTAATTCTTAGTAGCCAAAAATCTGTTGATGTTCGGATTGAATATAATCAACAAGTAAGTACCTACTACCCTCTCCAGTAGAGAACTCTGAAGAGTCACAATTTTCTGTGTGAAGAAAATTCTCTTCATTTAAATCCTAAATGGCTGAATCCTTATTCTAAAACTGTGACCTCATGTTCTAGTTTCCCCTGCTATGGGAAATCTGAAATAAAGAGCTGACCTAACGGTGACTATGTAACATTGTTTATTCTCTTGTGGGATGTGGGTGTCACTGACTGGGCCAGCATTGATTGCCTGTCCATTGTTGGTCTTGAGAGTGTTGTGTTGAACTGCCTTCTTGAACCACTGTAGTCCATGTAAGTAGACCCACAATGAGCTTAGAGAGGGAATTCCAGTATTTTGACTCAGTAACAATAAAGGAATGGCAATATTTCCAAGTTGGATCATGAGTGATTTGGAGGGGGACTTGGTGGTGTTCCCGTGTATCTGCTGTCCTTATCCTTCCAGATGGAAATGATTGTGGACTTGGAAGGTGCTGTCTAAAATCTTTAGTGAATTTTTGATTGTCATAAAAACCCATCTGGCTCACTAATATGTTTAAGGGAAGGAAATCTGCTATCCTTACCTAGTGTAGCCTGCAAGTAACTCCAGAAACATGGCAACATGGTTTACTCTTACTTGCCCTCTGGATAATGAATGCTGGTCTAGCCAGCGATGCCCATGTCCTATGAAAGAGGTTTTAAAAACTCTCCTTGAGGATAATCACTTTTCTAAATAAACCATTTTACTAAACTTGTTTTATGTTGTTCCCCACAACCGGATCACACTGTGCACACACTCCCACATATGGCCTCAACCACAATAGTACAACATGGCACTCAGTGACCCAGTTCCCTTTCTGCCTCACAGCAAACCAGTGCACAATCGGGGGAGCAGAAGCTAACCAGACACCAACAGATACACCTGCATATCCTAACCCCATGCAGCAGACTATTGAAATGATCATTATGAAAAGAGTTAGGAGAAATTAACATTCCTGAACATTTGGCATTGCATGAACACTTTCCATTAGGCTGGAACAAATTCCCTTTGTTATGAAATTCTCTAATGATTTGTAGCTAAGCCTATGAGATGCACATTCATCAACTTGCCTCTAAATTGTGAGCTGAAACATAGGGCAAAAGCCACAAATTGAATCAGTGTGCACCTTTGCATGAAGTGCAGCAGTTAAAGTCACAAATCAAACAGTAATGGCTGATGGGTATGCAAACAAAATGCATATTGCCCAAGGGCTTTCTGGCAGCTTGCCAATGTTAGGCAGCATAGAAGAGATCTGTGGGTTTTATCCCATTAATAATAATGTCTATTTAAGAAGCCTAGCATGCAAACAAGCTAGTACTTGAATGTCATCATGTGACCACTAACGCTAACCCTAAGCCTAACCCTAACATTGCAGCACCCAAGACAAGAGGGAATGTCTAGAGGTTACACTGTACTGGTTAAGCTCTAAATAAACCCACGCGGAACCTTCAAGCAAACAGAACCCGCATACCTTATTTGTGTTAAATACAGAACTTAGAACAGTTCAGTGCAGGAACAGGCCCCTCAGCCCATCATATCTATGCTGACCATGATGCCATTCTGAACTAATTCCATCTGCCTGCACATGGTCCATATCTCTCTATTCCCTGCCAGTTCAGGTGTTTGTCTAAATAACTCTTAAATGTTGCTCTTGCATCTGCTCCGACCACATCCCCTGGCAGTGTTCCAGGAACCTAACATCCTCTCCGTTAAAAAAAACGTCCCCCTCACCTTAAACCTATGCCCCTAGTATTTGAGATTTACACTCTTGGAGAAAAGTCTCTGACTATCCACTTTATCATGCCTCTCGTAATTTTACGTAATTCTATCAGGTCACCCCTCAGCCTCTGACATTGTAGCAAAAACACTCCAAGTTTGTCCAATTTCTCCTTATAGCCAATAGACTTCAGTCTAGGCAACACCCTGACAAACCCCCTTTTCACCCTCTCCAAAGCCTCCACATCCGTCTTATAGTGTGGTGACAGAACTGCACACAATACTCCCTACGTAAAGTTTTATACAGCTAGCATGCTGCCTATCTTCTTTGCCACCTTATCCACTTGTGTTGAGCCTTTCAAAGAGCTAGGGACTTGCACCCCAAGAGATCTCCAGTATATCAATGATCCTAAGGATTCCGGCATTTAATGTTAATTTCCTCTTGTGTTTGACCTTCCAAAATGCATTACTTCACTTGTCCAGATTAAACTCCATCTGCTTTTCCTATGACCGAGTTTCCAACTGATCTATATCCTGTTGTTTCCCTTGACAACTTTTGTCATTGTTCACAACTGCAACAATTTTTGTGTCTTCTGTAAACTTACTAATCAGACCACCAACATTTTCATCTAAATCATTTATATTTTTACAAACAAAAGAGATCTCAGCACTGATCCTTGTGGAACACCACTGGCCATAGACCTCCAGTCAGAAAATACACCCCTCCACAACTACCCTCTGTCTCCTATGACCAAGCCAATTTTGCATTCAACTTAGCAACTCACTGTGGATCCCATGTGACTTAATCTTCTGGACCAGCCTATCATGAGAGATCTTGTCAGATGCTTTAGTAAAGTCCACGTAAACAGTATCCACTGCCCTACCCTCAATCATCTTTGTCACTTCCTCAAAAAACCCAAATTCGTGACACAAGACCTCCCTCACAAAAAGCCATGTTGATTATCCCTATAGTCCATTCCTTTCCATATGTGAGTAAATCCTAACCCTAAGAATCCACTCCAATAATTTCCCTACTGCTGATGTAAGGCTCACCGACTTGTAATTATCCCTTTTATCCCTCTTAAACAAAGGAACTACATTGACCATTCACCAGTGTTCAGGTACCTCGCCTCTAGCTAAAGAGGATAAAATGATCTCTATCAAGGTCCCAGCAATCTCCTCCCTTGCCTCCTCAGTATGCGGAGATAGATCCCATCAAGCCCAGGGGTCTTATCTACCATAATGTTTTACAAGACACCCAATTCCTCCTGCTTCTTAATAGAGATGCTTGACCCCAATCTTACTATCATCCATGTCCTTCTCCTTGGTGAATGCCAATGCAAAGTACTCATTAAGCACATCACCTACTTCCTTTGGCACCACACAAATTCCCTCTTTTGTCCATGAGTGGATCTATTCTTTCTCGAACTACCCTCTTGCTACTCATATATGTGTAAAATGCCTTAGGATTCTCTTTAATCCTACTTGCCAAGGACATTACATGGCCCTTTCTAGTCCTCTTAATTCCTTGTTTAAGTTCCATCCTGCTTTCCTTGTATTCTTCAAGGGCTTCGTCTGATTTCAGTTATAGAAGTAGCACAGTCACAATCAGCACCAACTTTGCAAAGTGTTTACTCAGAGCCTAGATTTCATTCTCGTCTTTATAGAAATGGTAGTAACTCCCTTTGCAAACTTGTATATTCTACCTGGATATAGCAACTGATGGCCAATGTCTCAGGTTTCATTGCAGCACAAAGAGAAGCCATCCAATGTCTGTGCGCTGCATGGGAAATATACATTGTTGCCATGCAAAGTCAATCTTCTGCTGTACAACATAGGCTGCTAGCATTGTGCTGTAGATTAGTGTGTAAACAGATTTTCAGGTTGATATCAGACAAACAAATCTTTCTCCAAAAGACTACGCATTGCATCATGGAGGGCCAAGACATGTCTAGGTTTCTTCCATTATTTTTCCATCTGTGCTCAACATACAGGACTATCTCCTCCTGATAGTGAGGATGGTTAACATTCAGTAGACTGCTAGAATCTTGAAACCCCCTATCCAAAGTGCTGTAGAGAGAGGGTTCGTCAAGAGTTGTCCAGGTAATGGAAGAGCTGTTGCAAAACACCAATGGTCTGCTTTATCACATTTTGTGTAGCAGCATGATTTCCATTGCATACATGCTGTGGCTACATGTTTGAACACTTGAATCAGCCGTGAGGTCAGCGGATAGTTCTGATCAGCCAGCAGTCGCCCTTTCATTGGCAGTGGCTCCATAACAGCATGAAGAAAGCTGCCATTAAACCGAGCATTAGTTTGTTGACTTGCTATATCTGGTTATAGATCAGCTAGACTTTGAAAGCATTGAATCTCTTCCATTTCTGTATATATTGAAGCAGAGATGTGATGCCTCCAAAGTGACCATTGGTGAGGCAATGGCCTGGTGGTATTACGGCTAGACTACTAATCCAGAAACTCAGCTAATGTTCTGGGGATCTGGCTTTGAATCCTGCTGCGGTAGATGGTGGGATTTGAATTAAATGTTAAAAAGTCTCAATTTAAAAATTTACTGAGACTGTGAAACCATTGCCAATTATCGAAAAAAGGCCATCTGGCTCACTAATGTCTTTCAGGGAAGGAAATCTGCCATCCTCACCCGGTCTGGCCTACATATGATTCCAGATCCACAGCAACATGGTTGACTCTTAACTGCCCTCTGAAATGGCCTAGCAAGTATTCAGTTCAAGGAAAGCTGGGAATGGACAATAAATGTTTGCCAAGTAGTGACGCCCACATCCACGAGTGACTGAAACAGCTGCGTGCATTAAATGGTCTTCTGCAATGAATGCCTATCATTCTAATGAAGTCATATGTTCAGTCCACCTGCTTAAATGTCAAGAAAGCATGAAAGCTAGTTGCCTCTCTTTGAATAGACAGGCTCAATGGCCCCCTTAGGCAACAACGGATGGCAAACTGCAAGATGTTTTAAATATCTGCAGTTTCAGCCTGCAAGCAACCAATCACACAAATGTTCATTGCTACAATTACCTTCATGTGGTCCCAGCTACTGAGTCACTGAGTCATGGAATCATACAGCATAGAAACAGGTCTGCTTGCAACTGTGGTATATCATAGATTTCAACAAGGATGGCCCTTCAAGGACAGATATCCTACAGTGTTATTTCCCAGGGAAGTTCAGGTGAAATGTTCCTTGAAAATTTTGGGAAGATTGATCTCCTACTCTGTGCTCCTCCTTTGGCCTAGGAGGATTCATTGACACTGCAGGCTGTGGAGGCCAAATCATTGAGTGTGTTCAAGACAAAGATAGATATTAATCAAGAATGTAAGGGGATCAAGGGTTACAGGGAGAAGGCACGAGAATGGGGTTGAGAAACATATCAGTCATGATTGAATGGTGGAGAAAACTCAATTGGGCATATGGCCTAATTCTGCTCCTATATCTAATGGTCAATCACTGATGTCAAATCAATGTTGTACAACTTGTCTTTCAGTAGATGTTCCCTGCACATGCCTACACTAACAAGGTGAACAGCATGATTTGCCTTAAGTGGGCAAAGTGTACAATTTTCAAAGCCTAAGAACACTTAGAGTCCATAAGACAATGCTAATGAGCACAATTGCCTGCCCTTTTTAATTCTGGAGAGAACTTTGTATATTTCAACCATATTATTGATTCTTTTCTGCCTCTCCCGGCTAGCATGGGATCTGTCCTAACCAGACATCACGTATCTCTCTAAGATACACCTTAAATTGCTTTATTCTCTCCATCTACCATCTTATTTCAAAACTTTGATGCTCTGCAATACCTTGGAACTTTTGTTGCCTTATGACTATATTTCCATCCTTCTCACTTATCTATCTCCTTAAAATCCCATTAACTTGGCTTTAGCCCACCTGAAGGTACTGAGACTCAACTGGTCAAAGTTAAGAGTATCATCTTGTGTAGCTATCAACATCATCATTTTGTGACATTGGATAGGTTTTTGATGTTGCTTCAGAAACTCAAAGATTCAGGTGAAGAGCAGGTTCTGAATCTATAGTTTTGAGCAGTAGGACTGACTCAGTGATTTTCCCGGAGATGTCCTGGACTGGCTTCACTCCTGCAATCTTGGGTGTTGGTGAACTTTAGGCCAGCAACCAGTTGAATAGGTTTACTGCTACATGTATGTTTCTATTGGTTAGCGTTACTGTGCTGCCTATATTAACATTTTAAAATCACCTAAATGAGGGGCAAGTTAAAACTTAAATCAGTTGACTATCAGCAAAACAGATGTAATTCTATTTAATGTCTGACAGCATGTTCAATTCCTTGGCTGACAGTCTGTGGATATCCATGGCTGCTATTGCATCCTAAGTCAGAAATAATGACCTGTTTGACCTAAGGCACAGATAGCTTCCCTACAATTTTTAATAAAATCATTTTCCTTCCAAGATGCAATAGTGCTTATATCTACCTAATCCAGACTGACATCTGTAGTAACCATGTTATGGAGCCTGCAACTATGAAATTTATTATTGCTACCAGTATGGATTCAATAGGTATTAACAGACTTTGAATTATGCAATAAAATCATTCGCCTTCCACAAAGAAAAGGTTAGAGGATGAATATTTTGGAAGGAAGATTTGCTAAGTTTCTATATCCATCTAAAAGTCTCACTGGAAGCGCGATTGGAATTTGAGAGGTCCACTGCATTGATTTTGGAACTTTCACAGCATTTCAGAAGAGCTGTATGCCATTGCGCTTATTCAGCCTCTTCTGTCAGCATTTGATTAGTTAACAGCAGGCAGTGACATTGTTGTCATGAAAAACTATTTTTAAAGATTACCTTTTTAAAAACAAGATATTGGCCTTAAAAACATTTTCCAGTGCAACTGTTTGGGATTGTGGATTTAATCATTCCTTTATCTCTATAGCAACGATCACACGACACTCCAGGACATGAAAGACACCTCTGAATTCAACAGATATGCACAAGTATAAAGAGATTCCACCCATGTCGATAACCTTCCATCATGTATTTAATCGAAAAGAAACATTTTGGTGTGAAATATGCATCAATGCAGGAGGGAATAAGACTCCAGATTGTGAAAAAAATTACCATAATACCGTGTTTAGAACAAAGTCAGAAATCACATGACACCAGGTTATAGTCCAACAGGTTTATTTGAAAACCAAAGCTTCAGGTGTTAAGAAGGACTGAGGCTCCGAAAGCTTGTGTTTTCAAATAAATCTGTTGGACTACAACCTGGTGTCGTATGATTCTGACTTTGTCCACCCCAGTCCAACACCAGCACCTCCACTTCATTGTTTAGAACATGAATCAGCATTTGTCCCAGAGTCACAAAACAGTTGACATCTTCCCTCCCTGTTTAAAAGACAGCAAACTTCTAGAAGCTGGAAGATTGTTGAAGTAGGTAGTGTTCTACCTTAGAGAAAGACAGAGACCAACGAATCCGATTATGGGATTGTACTAATAAACTAAGTTGTAAAAGGGTCAGAGATAACAAGGTGTGGAGCTGGATGAACACAGCAGGCCAAGCAGCATCATAGGAGCAGGAAAGCTTGACGTTTTGGGTTTAGACCCTTCATCAGAAATGGGGGAGGGGAAGGGGGTTCTGAAATAAATAGGGAGAGAGGGGGAGGCAGATAGAAGATGCATAGAGGAGAGGATAGGTGGAGAGGAGACAGACAAGTCAAAGAGGCGGGGATGGAGCCAGTAAAGGTGAGTGTAGGTGGGGAGGTAGGGAGGGGATAGGTCAGTCCAGGGAGGACGGACAGGTCAAGGAGGCAGGATGAGGTTAGTAGATAGGAGATGGGGGTGCGGCTTGAGGTGGGAGGAGGGGATAGGTGAGAGGAAGAACAAGTTAGGGAGGCGGGGATGAGCTGGGCTGGTTTTGGGATGCGACTGGGGGAGGGGAGATTTTGAAGCTTGTGAAATCCACATTGATACCATTGGGCTGCAGGGTTCCCAGGCTGAATATGATTTGCTGTTTCTGCAGCCTTCGGGTGGCATCATTGTGGCATTGCAGGAGGCCCAGGATGGACATGTCGTCTGAGGAATGGGAGGGGGAGTTGAAATGGTTCGCGACTGGGAGGTGCAGTTGTTTGTTGCGAACTGAGCGCAGGTGTTCTGCAAAGCGATTCTCAAGCCTCTGCTTGCTTTCCCCGATGTAGAGGAGGCCACAACGGGTACAGTGGATGCAGTATACCACATTGGCAGATGTGCAGGTGAACATCTGGTTGATGTGGAAAGTCTTCTTGGGGCCTGGGATTGGGGTGAGGGAGGAGGTGTGGGGGCAGGGGTAGCACTTCCTGCGGTTGCAGGGAAAAGTGCCAGGTGTGGTGGGGCTGGAGGGGAGTGTGGAGCGGACAAGGGAGTCACGGAGGGGGTGGTCCCTCTGGAAAGCAGATAAGGGTGGGGAGGGAAAAATGTCTTTGGTAGTGGGGTCGGATTGCAGATGGCGGAAGTATTGGTGGATGATGTGTTGGATCCGGAGGGTGGTGGGGTGGTACGTGAGGACGAGGGGGATTTTTTTTGGTTGTTATTGCGGGGACGGGGTGTGAGGGATGAGTTGCGGGAAATGCGGGAGACACAGTCGAGGGTGTTCTTGACCACTGCAGAGGGGATGTTGTGGTCCTTGAAGAATGAGGACATCTGAGATGTACGGGAGTGGAATGTCTCATCCTGGGAGCAGATGCGGCAGAGGCGAAGGAATTGGGAACAGGGGATGGCATTTTTGCAGGAAGGTGGGTGGGAGGAGGTGTATTCTAGGTAGCTGTGGGAATCGGTGGGCTTGAAATGGATATCGATTTCTAGGTAGTTACCCGAGATGGAGACAGAGAGGTCCAGGAAGGAGAGAGAGGTGTTAGAGATGGTCCAGGTGAACTTCAGGTTGGGGTGGAAGGTGTTGGTGAAGTAGATGAACTGTTCGAGCTCCTCGTGGGAGCACGAGGTGGCGCCAATACAGTCATCAATGTAATGGAGGAAGAGGTGGGGTTTAGGGCCAGTGTCGGTATGGAAGAGGGATTGTTCCCCGTAACCTACAAAGAGGCAGGCATAGCTTGGGCCCATGAGGGTACCCATGGGCACCCCTTTTGACTGTAGGAAGTGGGAGGAATTTAAAGAGAAGTTGTTGAGGGTGAGGACGAGTTCGACTAAGCGGATGAGGGTGTCAGTGGAGGGGGATTGGTCAGGTCTGCGGGACAGGAAGAAGCGGAGGACCTTTAGGCCATCTGCATGGGGAATACAGGTGTATAGGGACTGGACGTCCATAGTAAAAATGAGGTGTTGGGGACCGGGGAATTGGAAGTTCTGGAGGAGGTGGAGGGCGTGGGTGGTGTCATGGACGTAGGTAGGGAGTTCCTGGACCAAGGGGGTGAAAATGGAGTCTAGGTAGGTGGAGATGAGTTCGGTGGGGCAGGAGCAGGCGGAGACAATGGGTCAACCAGGGCATTCAGGCTTGTGGATTTTGGGAAGGAGATAGAAGCGGGCGCTGCAGGATTGGGGAACGATGAGGTTGGAGGCGGTGGGTGGGAGGTCACCTGAGGTGATGAGGTTGTGGATGGTTTGGGAGATGATAGTTTGGTGCTCGGGGGTCATACTTGCAGTGTCATGAGAAAAAAATCATTGGTCTCCCTTACATTGTTCCACTTGCAAGCTGCCTAATGAAAACAACCTACAGAGGATCAACTGTGGAAGCTATCACAGCTGCCAAAATTGATTAGTGCAATAAACATCCACATGGCTTCATTTTCAGATAGATAACAAAATGAAGGATTAAGGTAGAATCTTCTGGGCTCAAAGGTGGCAGGTCTGGAAGGCATCTTGATTAGGTGAGGCCTTTAAGTGAGTGAGTGATTAAACATCACTAAAGGGCCTATTCTAATTGGGCTGTACGTATCTCAGCTCCAGGCAAGATCTGAGCGGCAGCCCATTTGATTGTTGAACCAGTGCAACCATGCACTAATTCATGCACATTAGAGGGTATGGAAGTAACTGTTAAGAGCCACCTCTTGTCCTTTTTCCTAATACCTAGGACTGTGGTGGCTCAGTGGTTAGCACTGCTGCTTCATAGTAATAAGGAGGGGTCAATTCCACCCCCTTAGGCAACTATTTACATGGTGTTTGCACATTTTCCCTATGTCTCTGTAGGTTTCTTCCATGTGCTCCAGTTTCCTCCCACAGTCCAACAATGTGCAGGTTAGGTGAATTGGTCATGGTAAATTCAGGGTTGCATGAATAGAGTAAGGGGCTTAGCCTGGGTGGGATGCTCTTTGGAGGGCTAATGTGGATTTGATGGGAGATGACTGATCATCTTCCACAGTGTAGGGATTATATGATTCTTCTGGCTTCCTCTTCCTGTGACCCCAATCCTTCAGACACCAACATTTGCATATCACTCACTTGACATCTTGGTTGGCTTTCTGGCAGCAGTAACATTAGCTATAAGGAAGGCCTCATTTGTGCCTGATTGGCATTCAATGGGCTGAATGGCCAAATTCTGCTCTTTTAGTTTTATGGCCCTCAAGGTCTCACGGAGGTGATACAGCAGATGTTATTCTGAAGAATCAGGAAGGGAGCAAAGGATGTAAAAGAAAAGATTGTCCCCAGAATTTTCACTGAAGATACAAATGGAGTGAATTGGAACCTGTCATATCATGCATTCATAAATTGTATGATATTTGAACATCCATTGGAAACCAATACTTTTGTGAAGTGAACTCCCTGGCATGTGTTGGTTTTGATGTCCTAGGAAACAAATTCAAGAAAATTACAGCTCAGCTTCAAAGAATGCCAGTTGATATGTAATTGACTGAGCAGGTATCTGTCACCAACAGGTTGTTAAGCTGCCTTGAAGGGGCCAGTATTATTGCTGTATTAGTAAGTACTACACTGGGTGGGGGTGCTTAGGTAGGTGTATGATATCTCTTGTTTCAACCAAAGTTGTTTTGTTGATTTTGAGTCAATTTTTATTAGCTTTTTGTTAGTTGTTTTCAAAAATTACGGTACTGTTGATTTTTGTCAAGCTTAAATCCTGTCAATGGATAATAAAAAGCCATCATACCATCTGTAGACTGGTGAAGTCACAGCCAGTGTTCCCTAATTTTCTTTCTGGCTGTGTGAGCCCCTGAGATCTGTATGTGGCAGCAACTTCCAGAATTGCAAGTTAATGCTATGATTGATATCGCATCATTGATCACCATGCATTGAACGTTGGAGTGGCTGTGCACATGCTGCCATGCAGCAGAGAGGGAATAGTGGTCACCACTTCTGTTGCATATGCATAAAGCTAGAACATTTTAATATGGTAATTACAACCCTTTTTACTGCATCTCAGATCTCAATCTCCGATTTAAATTTAACAATTGACACACTATTCATTAGAGTAGCACCCATTTTGTTTTTGTTCTCCGCAAAGTAGCTCATGTATTTGTGCAGCCTTAAGCTTGAGATTTCACATTAATTTGCAAGGATTTCAGTCAATGCAAATTTTCTTGGTTCTCAGTGAGCTGATTATTCATTTGTTGACATGTTTAAAATATTCCCTCTCCTTTGTACCCTTCACTGTTTCCCTTGCAGCATCTCTCTCCCTGACCTCTTCATACTTTCTGCTTCTCCACATAGTCACAGCCACCCCTCCTACCCTCTCTTGTAGCCTCTTTCTCCTCACTAACCATCTCCTAGCCTCCTTCTCCCTACCCTCATTCACCTTCCTTAACCCTTGCCCCAACAAAAAGCACTGTGTTGGCAAAATGTCCCAACTGAGACTTGGTAAAACACTACCCTGCAAAAGGAGTCCCCCAGCCTCAGCAAAACCTGGGCTGAACTACAGCAAAAGACAACTCCTCTGGTCCCAGTAAAAAAAAAACACAACCCTGTCCTCAGCAAAAAAAATTTACCTTTCTGCCCCCACCACTGGCATAAAGCAAGCCCCAGCCTGGCAACAGACAACCACATCAGCCACAGCAAATGCAACCAAAGTGATTCACTCACTGCCACCACCTCCCCCAGTTGCTCATTGCTCTTTCTATCACAGACTGCTTTTCTCTAAGTTTATACCAGCTCCAGGCATGGGCAAGAAACAGGCCACGATTGGAAGATTAGCTGTTCACCAGACCCGTCAATTCTACTTATGGAAATGACCTTTCTCTAATTTGTCGCCTTGTGATTGAATTTTCCTGTTTGTTTTGCAATATAACTTCAGCTCAGTTTGAAGATATATTTTTGAGCAGGTAAACAACCTGTTCGTCTACTTGGAAATTCCTCAAACTTTATAATGAATATTTTGAATTAAAAAGTAAATACTAGAAGGATTTGAGCTATGCGTACATGTCTGGTTAGGTTTGTTTTGCTGCTTTAATCAACATTGAACAGGATGCAAATAGGTTAAGGAAATTGTCATCTGATTGGGTTAACCATTAGGTTTTAGGCCATGTTAGAAACAAACAAATGACCATTATCAGATTTAATTATTGCTGACTATCTCTTTCCGACAGCATTTTCTTCAAACAGCTTTCTGGTAGTATTGATTTTTCGGTACTTTTTTTCTCCCTGTGTTTTTTCAGAGTCCAATTATGTTTGAAGTTTACTGTTTCATATCCACTTCCTACTGGCAAACCATTTCAGTTTTGTCAGTATTGGAGTTGGAGCTTGGGTTTTCTTGAAGAAACTGGCATTAAATCCAGCTTAGACACTGGAATTTTCTGTGTTAGCATATCTTGTAAATCTAAATGGAGATTTATATCTGTTTATTAGGTTATTATGTTTGGAACACAGTTCAACATAATTTCAAATTGGACACCTTCCACTTTGTTTATGTTTGCACTGTACCTTTGTGAAAGATGCTATACGGCAGTATTACCGCAGTGAATGTGCATAAGTAGTTGAAGACCTTCTAATAAGACCAATATGTTTCTCAGTGGTGTAACTGTATAATTATAACAGTAAACAACAGTGAAATCTAGTAGGAATGCTCATTAATTACACATCTGATGTGCCAACCAAATGCTCCTTTTAACTTGTTCCAAATGTCAGGAAGACTCAGCTACTTGACAATGTTAGTCTCTGGTCAATTTATAGAAATGGAAAAACTGTGACTGTTGATTATTGCTGCACTGATGATAATAACAACCTTGAAACTAGTCTTTAAAGGGGTGGTGTTGCCATGGAAAAGAGTCTTGTTGTGTGCCCTGTTTAGGCATTGGGGTGAGTTGGTTGACATGATAGGTAATGCAGTGACTTGCAACTGCTGTTACAAATGATTGCTATCTGAATTAGTGTTCCTGCAAAGTGATCTCATCTTCCTTTAGTGTATTTCCTTAACTTGCTAACTCTCAAATTTGTCCTGTCTTAATACAAGCAGTTAAATTACAGATTGTCTAATTATTTATTTATGTAGTTTACAAAATTCATGCTGCAATTTTTAAGGTAAACTTACATGTAAGTTCAAACCAAAAGCAGTGTAAAGGTTAGACACAGGGACTGTTTTATTTCAATTGAATTTCATGTGAAATACCAAGTTTCTCAAAAATGGAATTACTACTTAAACACATCTATGTTTCTTATGTTTGACTCTTGGTTAGAGTTTCATCCACATATCTGGTTCAGACCTCATTCTATGCATTTCAGTCTCTGATGTTGTTTTATGCCATTTCATCTTCCAACATCTTTAATCCCATTGGGTTTATGGCACACAAACAGGCCATTCAGACCAAGCAGTCCATGCTCGTGTTTAAGCTCCACTTGAACGTCCTTTCATCTTTTCTCATCTAAGAATAGCATTATAACCTTCTATTTTCTTTTCCTTCATTTACATGTTTGGCTTCCTCTTATACACCTTGCTTCAACATTCTCTGTGCCAGCAGTTCCATATTCTTCTCACCACTTGTTGGTGAAAAAATTTTTTGGAATTCCGTTTTGGGTTTCTTTGTGATTATCTTAAATTAATGGCCTCTTTTTCACTGCTTACACGAATGACTTATTTTCTGTTCATCCCCACAAGATGGAGCATTCTCTTTACATCCATTGTGTCAGAATCTTTCATTATTCTAAAGAACTCAACTGGGTTATTCCTCAATCATCTTTGCTCAATAGAAAAAGACACAGCCTGTCATTATATATCTGATATCTTCCATGGCCTGTCCCATCAGCGGATTTCAGTGCACCCCCCAACTCAGTCAGTAGGCTGTGAGGCTGCGGGCTATATATGGGACGGTGCAGGTTGAGAGACTTTTGTCTTCCTGACTCCCCGTATTAAGTCCCTGGTGGGAAGGGTCAAGGATCAAAGCCTTCCCATGTGTAAGTCACATAATGGCCTCATTAAGCTGCTGCTGATGTGTAACAAGCACCAGGCAGCGGCCATACTATATGGGCAGACTGACATGTAAACTCTGGTGGGACATCTGCAACTTTATGAGGGAATCAGTTCCTTCCTCTTGGGCTTCCTATGCATAACATAGATACCCACAGGTGGCAAGTGAAGAATCTTGGGAAAGACACTGGGTATTTACAATTACACCTTTCTCCCTTTCCCTCCAAAGCAACTTAGCCTTAACCTGCGAGGTTGTTGACTTGCTCGCCGAGCTGGCTTGTCTTCATTCAGATGTTTCATCACTATGCTAGGTGACATCAACAGTGCAGCCTCTGATGAAGCGATTTTATTCTACTCCGCTTGGAATTTATACTGTCTGGTCTGTTATGGTGAGTAGTGTCATTTCCGGTTTTGATCTGTATGAATTCCTACAGTCATGGTTTTCCACCCGTAATGCAATCAACAAACATATAGAATTGGACCCCATATACAAACACATACAGATCAAAACCGGAAATGACACAACTCACCATAACGGACCAGACAGGACAAATTCCAAACAGAGTAGAACAACATTGCTTCAGTGGAGGCTCCACTGATGATGTCACCTAGCATGGTGATGAAATGTCTGAATGAAAACAAGCCAGCCTGGCAAGCAAGTCAAAAACCACACCCACAACCTGAGCTACAGATCTTTGCCAAAACTTTACCCTTACCCTTCCTTGCCAGAGCTGTAACTGACTGGCCTCATGCCTTCATATAACCATTAGTGTCTCAAATGTACCCCCAGAGTCCATGACGTTGTGAATTACTATGGCATTATTGGCCATCTACTCTCTCCAAGAAGAGGCCAGCATGATAGTGACTTGTGAAAAACCCTCTCCCCAGACACCATGTCCCCTCCTATGCCCTATGTTTCTATTCTTTTCTTTTGAATTGTCCCTTTTCACCATAATCATCCCCTCAGTAACCCAGCCCATAAAAGCCCACTCCAGGATTTCAGTTTCTGATTTTCCCCTGAACTCCACACACTGCACTCTGATAATCCTCCAATTGGACTGACCATGGTCCAGGCCCAGATTGATTTGGAAGGGCAGCTCTGGCTGTGAAAGGTCCAAGCCCTGGATTGGTCCTTATAGCACACTGCCTCACATACCTGTAATCCCTATACTGGTTACACCTGTCCTGCAGGACTAACCGTGGCCCAATTCTCAATCTCTGGTAGGACCAAGCAACTGAATGTCTGTGGCTAACCTCCTGGACTGGAATCTATCAAGCCCCCTGACACTACAGTCAAATGCCCCCACACCCAAATGCCCATGTTAAGGACTTGTTTCCCTCTGAGTTTCAGACAGGTCCATTTGGTGGAAACATATGCAGTGTGTTTGCAGTATTACTGTAGACACGACAATGACATATAATGATGCCCAACAGCACCACGTCCATCCCTGTGACAGTTCAGTGCTCCCAACTTGACAAGCTGCCTGTCTCTGCCTCTGTGTTAAAATGAAGAGCAGGCCTCAAAGGAGGGCAGCTTTCTAGTGAGCACAAAATGAGTGAGTATTAAGAAATGAAGCTAAGAACCATTAGTTCCGAAGGTGGGTCACTGGACATGAAATGTTAACTCTGATTTCTCTCCGCAGATGCTGCCAGGCCTGCTGAGCTTTTCCAGCAATTTTTGTTTTTGTTTCAGATTTCCAGCATCTGCGGTTATAGAGTCATAGAGTCATAGAGATGTACAGCATGGAAACAGACCCTTCAGTCCAAATTGTCCATGCCTACCAGATATCCTAAATTAATCTAGTCCTATTTGCCCATATCCTTCTAAACCCTTCCTATTCATATACCCATCCAGATGCCTTTTAAATGTTGTAATTGTACCAGCCTCCACCACACCCTTTCGCAGCACATTCTGTACACACACCACTCTCTGAGTGAAAAAGTTGCCCTTAAGTCCATTTTAAATCTTTCACCTTAAACTATGCTCTCTAGTTCCGGACTCACCCACCCCATGGAAAAGGCCTTGACTGTTCACCCTATCCATGCCCCTCATGATTTTATAAACATCCATAAGGTCACCCCTCAGCCTCTGACCCTCCAGGAAAATAGCCCCAACCTACTCAGACTCTACCTATAGCTCACACCATCCAAGTCTAGCAACATCCTTGTAGATCTTTTCTGAACCCTTTCAAGTTTCACAGCATCCTTCCTATAGCAGGGAGATCAGAACGGAATGTAGTATTCCAAGAGTGGCTTTACCAATGTCCTGAACAGCTGCAACACGACCTCCCAACTCCTGTACTCAATGCACTGATCAATAAAGGCAAGTGCACCAAATGCCTTCTTCGCCATTCTGCCTACCAGTGACCCCACTTTCAAGGAACTATGCACCCGCATTGCCAGATCTCTTTGTTCAGCAACACTCCTCGGGGCCCTACCAAGAACAATATAAGTCCTGCCCTGATTTGCTTTACCAAAATGCAACACCTCACATTTATCTAAATTAAACTCCATTTGCCACTCCTCAGCCCATTGGCCCATCTGATCAAGGTCCTGTTGAACTCTGAGGTAATCTTTTTTGCTGTTCTTTCAGTTCTTTTTGTCTAAGAACCATCAGGTTCATCCTTTGTAGATGTTTGAAATGTGTGGGTACGTGACTCCATGTGCAAGGTGACCTGGCAGAAGCATTCAGGACTTCAGCCCTCTTGGACTTAAGTGGTGGCTGAGTTTGACCGGAAGCAACGTGTGGTGTGCTGAGGCTTGTTCATTCCAACTTGCATGGATGAAAGGTAAAGGGGAACTGTGTCTATGGAGCATGTAGGAGCATTGCAATGAAGGCAGGGTTGGATGAAAACCTGGCCAAGTAATTGACAAACTGCAGCTGCCAGGTATCCACTCTGACTTTCATGTTGGGAATTAGTGCTGTTTAGTTTCTTGGTGAAGAAAACAGAATTTGAAATGGACCCATAAATAAGATGATTAGGGCCAATAATGAAATGCAGATGCATGAAAATAAGGTGATTACTGCTGAAAAATAAAATTCTAAAGTTGCCTTTTAAAGCTTAAATATGGGGATTCTTTTTTTCATGTGATTCTGATTTTTTATACACTCACTGTATTTTCCCAACTTTCTTGCCCTTGCCTGAACCGCTCCAGGGAGCAGAAAATTCTACCCGCAATTGTATTTTTTGAGTCAAATGAGTATGCTGTACCTTTGGCAAATTCAGTCATATTAAAAGGATTTAAACATGAAATGTTAACATGGAGAGATAGGAGCATGTTCACTGTGTACTTTAATTCAAAAGAAATTTTAAGTATTTTGGCATTTTAATGTGATAAGGGATGACATAAATGTGACGATTATTCTGTTGGTTTGCTGAACTAATATGTACAGATAATTCAAGCTCCATTTGTGGGAAAACTAGACTTTCAGCCATTTCAGCTCTAGTCTGGTAAGTAACCAGATGAATTTACAGAAGTTCTCTGCTGTTAGAGTGGAATGAGAGATATCACAGTGTAGAGCTGGAGGAACACAGCAGGCCAGGCAGCATCAGAGGAGCAGGAAAGTTGACATTTCGGGTTGGGACCCTTCTTCAGAAATGATATTGGAAGCTTCTACCAGCTCATTTTTATGGCCACCGACAAATAGAAATTGACTGTGTTGCTCATGTAGCTTTGCTTCCTCTTAACATCAGTGGGGTTCTCTTGCGAATGAACTTTTAATGTGAAATTGATGAATCCTGTGTATATTAAAGTTCCGCTTAAATCAGGAACAGTGTCAAAGAAAGCTCGTTACATACATATCATTACTAAAAACAAGAAACTAGATAAGGACCATTACAGAAAATGAAAGCAGGTCATCAGTCTAATTATGGACATGACAAGCCAATTCCCACAAGCTATTCTTTTGAAGATAATTACAGCTATGGTTGAAGTGGAAAAGCTAACGCCATTTTTTTTTACTCCTTATGGACTACCAGTTGAGCTACAATCTAATCAGGGTTCTAACTTTAAGTTAAAATTTTGCAGGAAATGATTAGCAGTTGGGTATGAAACACCTTGAAGTTTATGACTGACACAATAACAAGGAAATACTACTTTACACTCATCCACAGACTTCCATTGAGAAGTTTAAAAGTCGTGAGTGTGAGACTATTCAAATGGAGTCTTTTGTTGCAAACACTCAATGTAAATATTATTCGCATTGCTGGGAATGAGCATTGTCTTGAATGTAAAATGTTAGAATGTGATGTAGGTTTAAAAAATGCTAAGATTGTATTCAGTTGCATAAGAGGGGCAGAAACATAGAAGATAGGAACAGGAGGAGGCCATTCAGTCCTTCAAGCCTGCTCCACCATTCATCATGATCATGACTAATCGACCAACTCAATAGCCTAATCCAGCTTTCTCCCCATAACCTTTGATCCCATTTGCTCCAAGTGCTATATCTAGCCACTTCTTGAATACATTCAATGTTTTGGCATCAACTATTTTCTGTGGTGATAAATTCCATAGGTTCACCACTCTTTGGGCGAAGAAATGTCTCCTCATCTCTGTCCTAAATGGTCTACCCCAAATCCTCAGACTGTAAGCCCTGGTTCTAGCCACACCCACGATCAGGAACATCCTCCCTGCATCTACTGTGTCTAGTCTAGGAGGAAAAATGGATGGACGTAAATCTTATCTTTTGTTATTTGTGTATCAAATATTTTCATAGAATCCCTAAAGTGTGGAAGCAGGGCATTTGGCTGATCAAGTCCACTCCAAACCTCTGAAGAGAATCCCACTAAGACCCACACCCTCTACACAGTAACCCTGCATTTCCCATGGCCAATCCACCTAGCCTGCACATCTTTGGGAGGAAACCCACACAGACACAGGAAGAATGTGCAAACTCCACACAGTCAGTCACCCAAAGGTGGGATCAAACCCAGGTCCCTGATGCTATGAGGCAGCAGTGCTAACCACTTAGCCACCATGCCACCCTAATTTTGTGATGAAATGCAGTGTCTTTTTATTCTTCTAGATTTTTGATTGTGGACTGAAATGGCAAAAGGACTGTTCTGAAAACCAAGGATTGTTTGAGGAATTGCTGCACTTTTTAAAAGCAAGTAAGCTGACACTCATTGTAAGTGCTGTTTACACAGCTGCTTATTCAAGCAGCAGTGGGAGCCTAATTAGCAATGAGTTTGAGGTGTGGGGCTGTGTATGAGTTAAACTTTGGATAGCAACAAGTAGCTGATTGATCTGTAACTAGAGACCTGTTCTGATGACAAAGGTTTCCTGCCTGCCTGCAATTATATGATTGGCTCCAAGCTGGCTGAACAGCTTGGTGAGTGTTTAAGACAAGTCATAGAGTCATAAAGATGGACAGCACAGAAACAGGCCCTTTGTCCAACTCGTCCACGCTGACCAGATATTCTAAATTAATCTAGTCCCAAATGCCAGCATTTGGCCCATATCCCTCTAAACCTTTCCTATTCATGTACCCATGCCTTTTAAATAGTACTTGTACTAGCCTTCACCACTTCCTCTGGCAGTTCATTCTACACACGAAACACCCCCTGCATGAAAAATTTGTCCCTTAGGTCCCTTTTAAACTTTCCCCTCTCACCTTAAACCTTTGCCCTTTCATTTTAGACTCCCTTACCCTGTTAAAAGACCTTGACTTTTCACCCTATCCACTATCCCATCCTCCAGTTCTGAGAAAGGGTCACTGGACCCGAAACGTTAACTCTGATATTTTCTTCACAGATGCTGTCAGACCTGCTCAGCTTTTCCAGCAACTTTGTTTTTGTTCCTGATTTACAGTATCTGCAGTTCTTTCAGTTTTTATTATAGTTTTAATGGCTTATCTGTAGCTAATATTTAGCTGCTTGTAATAAATAGTAATTCTTGTTAAGTACGGAAACCTCGTCTATGCTTTCTAACAACCACGTTTGAAAAGAGAGGTAAACTCTGGAATTCTGTGTAATTTTATAAAATCTTTAACTTTTGCGATGACTCTGAGAATAGCAGGGCTTGATATTCAGCAGGCTTCCACAGTGAGTTGTAACAAAATTCAGAAAAAGAGAATTGAAAAAATGAAAACAGAACTTGAACTTTGATTAATTTGCAGACCGTAGCAGACTTGATCCTGGATGCTGTGTGCATCTATTTTAAATGGGTGAATTGCTCACAATTGGCCTGTAAATCTTTGGTCATTACCACCCAAACTCCATGCCAATCATGCGCGGGACAGTTTATATCCATGCTAACTAAGGCCCTTATGTGGGCTGTTAATATTCACATCCTGTCACTCCTTGGTGTTAACCCAGAGGTGGGCAGAGGACTTGACATCCAGGAAGTATGACAAGCAAATCGTGTAAGGTTGGCTTCCAGGAGGGGTCCCACAGTCAAAGGCACTCAAGCTTTGATTGAGAAGCCTGGTACATGAAAGGCGTGGGTACAGGGAGAGAGGTGGGGAGACAGGTTTTGGCGTGCCTGGAGACATCTCTTTGTTCTAGCTGCTGAGCCTCCTACCCCTTCCCATGATCCTCCATGTGCCAGAACTCACCTGTGACCTAAGATCCAGTGACAATAGAAGAGTGGGTAAAATGCCAGTAGCTGCAATCACCACCTCCCCAGTAACACTACCATCCAATAGAGTTGCCAGCCTCCGGATGGTTGGCAATACCCCACAGGCAGGTCCTCTGCCCTGGAATCTCTGATCTCGAGGAAGACCCGTCACTAACCAGATAAATGCCTGAATGGCCTTTATGTGGCTGTGCCTTTTCCAAACAAGCTGACTCATGGGCCCTCACTGACTGTCTAGGTTCATTTTTGTTGCCTCTATTAAATTCAGTCCAATATTTCTGCACACAACACTATCACTAACTGCAGATAGCATTTTGTATTTTGATAATTTTTTAAAAAAAACACATTAAAGTGAAGAATATCTACAATCACAAGAGTATATCATTTTAGAGTAATTGTATGATCATTTACTTGAGGCATCTTTGGGCATTGTATTTTTAAAGCATTTTTACTGCTAAGGGTATAGTAAGAAACATATTGCATTGCAAAGTGACCTATAAAACAGTCTATGCATGTGTGTGTGAGACATTTAATAATGTCTAAAATAAAACAAAAACTGGTAGAACATGATAAAAAAGTTTTGCTTTTCCCGTAACTAAGCTCATTTTCTGTCAACCTGCAGCAGCTAACAGAGAAATCAGTTACTCAGAACATTCTCAGTGGAAGTATAAGACCCATGGGAGAAGAGAGAAATGGAAAAGGGCAAACTTAAAGCAAAACAAAATAATCAGCTCCAGGTTTTGAAGTGGATTTTTAATTTGTTCGGTCTACTTCGCTCTAGGGACAGAAAGCATTTCAGAAATATTGCCGTTATCTGTGAGCAACATTTGGATATTAGGCTGTTCCACTGATATGCAGCTCACATCATTATAATTCCATAACTTGCAATAACTACTATGCAACCTTTAAAACATTGCACAGAAGCAACTTAATAAAAGATTGCGTGATGTAGTAATCGCTATCAAAAGCAGGATTTATTGTTTATCCCTAATAGTCCTTGAGAAGATGATGTTTGCTGCCTGAATTCATACATTAATGACAAAGATAAACTTTTCCTCTTTGTTCTTGTTGACCTTGTTGTCTGCAGCCTGTGATATAGTTATCAACACCATCCACCTTCAATGGCTCCTCTTTGTTGTTGTGTTGGATGGGACTGATATCACCTGCTTCATTTATTATCTATCCAATCATAGCCAAAGAATGACTTGCAATGGCTTCTCTTCCTGCTCCTGCACTGTTCCCTCTGGTGTCTCCTGAGAATCAATCCTTAGCCCCTCCTTTCATTTGTCTACACACTGCCCCTCAATGATACCATCTGAAAACGTAGTACACTCAGCTCTATCTCACCACCACCTCTCTCGATTCCTCCACAGTTGGTAAATTCTCAGACTGTCTATCCACCATTCTGCATTGGATGAACAGAAATGTCTTCTAATTCAATACTTGGAAGACTGGATCCATTGTTTTCAATCTATGCTATAAACTCTGTTTCTTATATACCAATGCCTTATAATTCCTTGCCAACAGTGTGAGATCAAACCAGTCTCTCCAAAACCTTGACAACATACGTAACCATTGGACATTTCCTATTTGTACCATCACTGAGATCGCTTATTTCCACCTCAGTAACATTGCTGAGTATCAACCCTATATCAGATCATCTGCTACTAAAAGCTTTGATTTTTAAATACTTGTTTTCATTTTTTTTCCATAGCTTCTATGTTTGCAATCTCCTTCAGCCCCTTGCCCTCTGAGGTTTGGGTAATTAAAAATGGAGGATGGGGAAAATTTGTGATTGTAAGAGCTGATCCTTTTTTGAGATATTTTCAGCATAGAAGCTGATTTCCTTGAATTCTCGGAGCAGTAATTACTGTTTTATAAGCTGTTGCATTGTTTTGGAACTTTGGGGAAAAAAAAATCAAAGCAGTGGCACTTTAGAAAAGGAGGAAGGGATTCAAAGGCAGTGACAACATGGTGGGAGGTGAACCAAAGGAGAAAGAAACCTACACTGCTGTCTGACCCAGCAGTGAACCTTCACCGATACTTCCTCTGCTGTTTGATTTCAAGTACCTCTGGACATCAGAGTTCATCTAAGAAAAATAAACAAACAGTGAAATTCACAGCTGACCTTGGAGAAACCTGTGTGTGGAGATCACAGCAGGGCAGCAGCTAAGTGGCTAGTTTTTTTGTAAATCTACAGCAGTGAGTAGAGTAGGTTCTTTTTGATTATATGCTTTTATTGAGATATGTCTCTTGATTAAACTTTTAAAACATAAAACAACGGTACTAAGTTAGCCTGGAGCAGAGTCTTTAGAGCAGTAAGACTGCTATTTTCTGGCTCTGTAGATTGTTAAGGTGCAAGGATGGCCGTCAGTATAGTGATGTGCTCTTCCTGTCAGATGTGGGGGATTAGGGACAGTTTCCATGTTACTGGTGATTATGTCTGCAGGAAGTGTGCTTGGTTCTGAATCCTATCGGATTCCCCGGATTGGTTGGAACAGCAGTTAGAGGCAATGAGGAATCTACAGCAGCTAGGGAGTGTGATGGATGGAAAGTCAGGTAGATGCGTGACCTCCAGCAAAGGTAGCAGAGGGAGGCAGGTAATGCAGGAATCTCTTGTGGCTATCCCCATCTCAAACAAGTATACTGTTTTGGAAAATGTAGGGGGTGATGGACTCTTAGGGGAATATAGCACAGACAGCCAGGTTTCTGGTACTGAGATTGGCTCTAATGTAACGAGGGGTACGCCAGGTTCCAAGCAGTCGCCATGATAGGGGACTGTCTAGTCAGAGGCACAGACAGACATTTCTGTGGCCGATAGCAAGACATCAAAATGGTGTGTTTGCCTCCCCGGTGCCAGAACCAAGGCTATCTCAGAGCGGGTGCAGAATATTCTCAAAGACGAGAGGTACCAGCTGGAGATTGTTATATACTTTGGAATTAACAACACAGGAAGAGATATGGATGAGATTCTGAGGAGAGAAAATGGGAAGTTAGGCAGGAATTTAAAAAGTTCATCCTCAGGGGTAGTAATATTTGGATTACTCCCATTGGCACAAGCTAGTGTGAGTGGGAATAGGAGGATAGAACAGATGAATGCATGACTGAGGAGCTGGTGCAGGGGAGAAGGATTCACATTTTTGGATCACTGGAATCTCTTCTGGTGTAGTAGTGAACTGTATAAAAAAGGCAGATTGCACCTGAATTGGAAGGGGGCAAATATACTGGTGGGGAGATTTGCTAGAGCTGCCCAGGAGGATTTAAATTCATAAGGAGGTAGGAGGGAGGTGGGTTAGGACCCAGGGGAATAGTGAGGAAGGAGAGCAGTCTGCGGCTGATACGGTTGGGAAAAGGAGTAAGTTAAACAGTTAGGGCAGGCAGGAACAAAACAGAGAATGAGGTAGGACTGATAAATTAAACTGCATTTATTTCAATACAAAAGGCCTAACAGATAAGGCAGAAGAAGTCAGGGCATGGTTGGGAACATGGGGCTGGGATATCATAGCAATTACAGAGACGTGGCTCAAGGATGGACAGGATCAGTAACTTAATGTTCCAGGATAAAGATGCTAAAGGAAGGATAGAAAGGGGAGCAAGATAGGAGGGGACTGGCACTTTTTTATTAAGGATAACATTACGGCTATACTGAGGGAGTACATTCCTGGGAACACATCCAGGGAAATTATTTGGGTGGAACTGAGAAATAAGAAAGGGATGATCACCTTATTGGGATTGTACGAAAGAACCCTCCATAGTTAGTAAGAAATTGAGAAACAAATTTGTAAGGAGGTCTCAGTTATCTGTGAGAATAATAAGGTTATGATAGGGGATCTTAATTTTCCAAACATAGCCTGGGGCTTCCATAGTGTTAAGGGCTTGGATGGACAGAAATTTGTTATGTGTGCACTTCAAACAAATGGCCATGTCTCAAATTCTACAGGCCACAAAAGATGAGCTTTAGTCAGGAGGTCCTGGCAAAATAAGTCAAAGGCATCTCTGCTGTAAGTCCAGGGGCTTGGATACAGTCAGTTGGTTGATTGGAGTAGTTAGGGTCATGGGGTCTGTACCTCTACAGGTGAGCCACTGTCAGCCCTGTGGGCCTGCTACAATAAGTCTCGGTCGTAAGTCAGTCATGGGGCTACACACAGATCATTTGGGGCTGCCTGTCCATTTTGGTCATGGGGTAAATCATGGTCAGTCCTGGTGGGGGGGTTGGGATGGTGATGGGGGTCAGCTGAATGAAAGTCAAGGGGGTTATCAAGGCCCAGTGCTGTGGGAGCTTAGTCGGGGAAGTCAGTTGTAGAAATTGGAGGCAGGATGATAGGGAAGCGATGGGGGCAATAATTGTGAAGAGGCAAATTTGATATTACAGGTCAGTGGTGATGATGCATTCGAGCATGTGGGTCATTGCATCAAGGTTGTCTGATTGTCAAAAGCACCCTGACTTCAGGGGCACTGCAGCACGATAGTTGGCATGGCCAGGTTGTGCTATACTGGACTTGGGGGGAGTGTATCACTGGCAAATATTTGAGATTTGTTAACTTTGCATTAGTCTTTTAGGACAACATAACGATGTTAAAGTAATCATCGTCACTGGGGAAAGAATAATTAATTTTCCCATGAAGAATTCTCTGTTCCGTTCAGATCATCCAATGTGTACTCAGTTTTCTTGTTTCCAGCATCGTGATACCAGTATAATGTAGCTGAAGCAAGATAATGATATGTTCACTGAAATATTTGCTTGCATTTCTGTAGTGCTTCTCAATTGCATGAAAAGAAATTGCTTTAACTTAATGGTGAGAAATAGCAAATTCCTCAAAGAATATCAAAGCGAAAATAGGCAAAATACAGGTCTGAAAGTATTGTGCAAGAGTTTTGAGAACATTTTCTTACAACTGTGTGGAGGTAGCAGAGTAGAGTGAAAAAGGACAGGAAGGTCCAGTGCTGACTGGGTCCACTGGGTAGTGCAGGGGTTGAAAATGTCAGGCTGAGATTCTTGCTGAATCAGCAGGGGTCTTGTCATTCAGGGTTTATAGGAATGGTGCTGGAGGGCCAGCAGCAAGAACAAAGGGCTGGTTCTCAGGTAGACATCCCTCTGCCTGATGTGTAGCTACTGGGTGCTTTTCATTGATGGGATTGCCCTCCAACTGCCAAGTTAAAGCTGCCTACCCAAGTTGAATTGTTGGGAATGCCATAAGTTAAACTGCCCTCTTGCAGCTGGGTTAAGCCCAGATCTGGCAAGCTGAGGCCCTTAAATTATCCTTATTTGGTCACTTCAGAGAAGGAAGGTTGACCATTGGCCTTCCCACCCCAGAATTAGTTGCAATGGAAGGTAGAAGGGTTTCGGTATACTCATGTACCACCAAATGAAGCAGCCTTCCCATCTCCAAATTCATGAGCTCTGGGAGCACCAGATTCCTTTGTTTAAGGTAGGGTGGACGGGGTGCACAGAAATGTGAGTGACATATATGGCAGATTCCAGGCTGCCTATGTAATATTACCCACTTTATACACTCCCAAAATTGTAGGTTCCAACTACAATCAGAGATTTATAAATTGATCTAACCTCTACTTGTGTCAATTTTGATTAGTTCAAGTGATAACAACTCATTACATTTTGTACTCCCACACAGTCCCTGTTTGTGAACAGGGTCTGTTCTGGAGTCTGATCGCAAGTTGTTTGAACCCAAATTGAGGAACAAGACAGGACAAGATAAAGCAGCTATTTGTGTGTACAGGAAATGTTCGTGTATTGGGTCTTTTAAATTACAACATGTGTGGAATAACGGCCATAAGTATGTTGGACATTCATAAATCAGGGACCCCCTGTACAGTAACAGTTATTGAAACATAACCTCCTCTGTGATCCAAGGAGAACAGTCCTAAATTTGCTAGTCATTTCACAAATGGCATGAAAACAGAAGAAAGAGTAGATGAATACAGATGGCAGAAAAGAACCCCGGCATAAAGAAAGCATTAACAGTTACTATAAATAACCCAGAGAAAATATTCCCTGAGGGAGAAATAAAAGCATGAAAATAGTCTAATGAGCAAAATGAAAATGGTGGCATTTCAGCATGATATAAGATGGGAGCGATTAAAGATGAAAGTAGGGTCTGAGAAAAAGCCAAACATCAAAGCATCATTTTCATAGTAACTGTTGGAAAATTTTGGCTGTTTATTTAGTAACTAGAGAAACATGTGTAATACATTACAGGGTTCTGCTTAACGGATATATCTCTGTTATAAAATTGAATTTTAATTAGATTTTTCAAAATGTCATTATCTTGCAATATCTTTTTGAACTGTATAATAAAATTTCATGGTAATATAGATTTCATTGTTTTGAAAATTATATTGAATTGTAGAACTGAAATTTTATACTGCATCATTGTTTATCATTTGATTCAGATGTTTTATGGTTTTGACCATCCTGTAAATTATTTGAGATGATGACCAGAGGAGAAACAGGTCACATGTGGTGTTGTAGCCCAGAAACTTTGTTATAACTTTTGGCTGAAAGATCTGAGGAAAGCATGGGATCCCTAGAGTGTGGAAGGAGGCCATTCAGCCCATCGACTCACACTGACCCTCTGAAGAACACCCCGCCCTGACATAGCCCCACTGTATCCCATAACTCTGCATTTCCCATGGCTAATCCACCTTGCCTACACATCCCTGAACACTACGGACAAGTGCAGGCCAATCCACAGAACCTATACATCCTTGGACTGTGGGAGGAACCTGGAGCATCCAGAGGAAACCCATGCAGACACAGGGAGAACATGCAATCTCTACACAGTCAACCGAAGCTGGAATTGAACCCAGGTCCCTGGCACTGTTGAGGCAGCAGTGCTAACCATTGAGGCACCGTGCTGCTTTAACCAAACAAAGAATGAGCTGAGGTTTGCTGCATTCAGAAGACTATTATAACAAACTAGGTGCAAGACATTGAAACAAAGAACAAACTCGCTAGAGCAATGCTAGTTAAAAGGATGCCCATTTTGAAGAGGTTCTCTGCCTCCCACAGATGTGATTCTGCAGCTCCCCCTACTCTCAAATCCAGTCCTGAAGAAGGGTAATACCCAAAATGTTGACTTCTCCTTTCCTCCAGATGCAGCCTGGCTTGCTATGTTCTTCCAGCCTCTTGTTTGTCTATCAAGGGACTTCAAACTGCCTATTTTCCACGTTTGAGAGGCTAGAGCAATTAATGTCCTCTTAGGAAACAATTCAATCACTAAAATATTTTAGGGATGCTGCCTCTGTTGCAAGTGAATTTTTATTTCTAACACACGAAGGCCTGAATGTGGGAACCCTGACAGGTGGAAGGAAGTGAGAAGAAGTGGATCTGAGACTGATGCTTTTATGTAATGCTAATGGATCATGAAGAGAGTGTTTCCTTCAAATGCGGCAAGCTGTCAGCCATGTGATCAGACCCTCCCCTCTATCACCAGTGCTCACCTCATCCACTGTGATTTCTAATTCACTTCAGCTCTGGCTGTTGTGTACAAAACATTATAACATGCAAACATTTAAAAGAAGTCCAGCCGTTAAATTTAGTAGGACATACCGGTAATCTTTACTGCTATTTTAAAAATAGTCACCTCCCAGCTGGCACAAAAAGGAATGATGAAGGGAAGAATAGTAAACACATAATACATTTTCTTAGAACTAAGGTATGAACTAGATGAGGACATTTTTCACCCACAGCTGAAGCAGGTCCTTTAGGAGTAAATCTCGAGACCTTACCTGCTCTGACCGCAGATCCACAGAAATGTGGTTAACTTTTAGTTGTCCTCTGAGCAATTAGGGATGAGTAATAAATATCGACCTGACCAGTGACATTCACATCCCATGCATTAATAACATACAAACCATCAGAGAACATGGCCAATTTTAAGTTTCACTGTATAAGCTTTTGATGAAGTCGCAAAAGATGTTATTGGGAAAAATCAAAGCCTATGGAATTGGTGGTGGTGTACCAACATGGGTTGGGAGTTGATTAGCAGACAGGAGAGTAGGAATAAATGGGGAATTTTTGAAGTGGGGTATCACAGAAATCCGTACTTGGGTCCTAGCTATTCAGAATACATATTGATGATTTGGATGTGAGAATTGAGTGTCACACTTCCAGGTTTACTGGCAACACAAAATTAGATGGGAGTATGAGGGATGAGAAGGACATAATGTGGCTTTAGGAAGATTTGGACAAGTTATGTAAGTGGACAAATACATTGCAGATGCAGTAATACATGATAAACTGTGAAGTTATGCACTTCGATAGGTAAACCAGAATGGCAGAATATTATTGAAATGACAGATTGGAAAGGTTGATGTACAAAGGGACCTGTGTGCCCTTGTACATCATAGTCATAGAAAGCAAGCCAGCAGGTGCAGCTAGCAGTCAGGAAGGTAAATGGTAGCTTGGACTTCATTGTAAAAGAATTTGAGTACAGGAGCAGACTCCTTATGGCAGTTATACAGGACCTTGATGAGACAGACCTGGTGTATTGGGTACTAAAACAAACTTGCTGGAAAAGCCCAGCAGGTCTGGCAGTACGTGTGAAGGAAGAAACAGAGTTAACATTTTGGGTCTGGTGACCCTTCCTCAGAACTGACGGTGGCTGGGAAAACGTCAGTTTATATGCAGAAAACAGGGAGGTGGGTTGGCTAGGAAGTAAACGACAGGATAGAGCCTTAAGAGAGAGAAAAACAGTTGGACTGACAAAGGAGTTGATAACAATCAGGCTGGGAGGGTGAATGGGGACTATTTACCATGGACGTGCAATCCCTTTACATGTCCATTCCCACCAGGAGGGTCATAGGGCTCTCCACTTCTTCTTGGAGCAAAGACCTGAACCATTCCCACCCACCATCACCCTCCTCCGCTTGGCTGAGCTCGTCCTCACCCTCAACAGCTTCTCTTTTAACTCCTCTCATTTTCTTCAGGTAAGAGGGATGTCCATGGGTATCTGCATGGGACCAGTTATACCTGTCTCTGCATGGAGTACGTGGAACATTCCTTGTTCCAATCCTATTCCGGCCCCCACTCACAACTCTTTCTCCAATATATTGATGATATGGCGCTGCTTTCCTCTCTTTTCTGGAATTGGAAAACTTCATTGATTTCACCTCCAAATTCCACCCTGCCCTCAACTTCACCTGGTCTATCTCTGACTCCTCCCTTCTCTTCCTCAACATTTATGTTTCCATTTCTGGGGATAGTCTGGCCACTAATATCCACTACAAACCCAATGACTCCCACAGCTACCTGGGCTATACATCATCACACCCCACTTCCTGTAAAGCCTCCATCCCATTCTCTCAGTTCCTCCATCTCAGTCGTATATGGTCAGATGAGGCCAACTTTGACAAGGGAGCCTCTGAAATATCCACCTTCTTCCTCAACCAAGGATTCCCTAGCACCGTTGTCAACAGGGCCCTCAACCAGGTCCGACCCATCTCCTGCACTTCCACCCTCACCCCTTCTCTTCTCTCCAGCAACAGTGATAGGGTTCCCCTTGTCCTTACCTACCAACCCACCAGCATCTACATCCAGAAGATCATCAGGCGCCACCTACACCACCTCCAGCAAGGTGCCACTACCAGACACATATTCCCCTCCTCTCCCTTGTCTGCCTTCCACGAGACTGTTCCCTCCAGGATAACCTGGACCACACTTCCTTCACCCCCAATACCCCCCCAAAGCCCTACGGCACCTGCTCCTGCAACCGGCGAAGGTGCAACCCCTGCCCATTCACCTCCTTCCTCCCCAGTACCCAAGGGCCCAAACATACCTTCCAGGTGAAGCAACACTTCACCCGCACTTCCCAGAATCTGGTCTACTGCATTCGCTGCTCACAATGTGGTCTCCTCTACATTGGGGAAACGAAGTGTAGACTGCATGACCGCTTCGCAGAACATCTACGTTCTGCTTGCAAAAAAGACCCTGAACTACCTGTTGCCTGCTACTTTAACTCACCACCCTGTTCCCTGGCCAACATCTCTGTCTCTGGCTTGCTGCAGTGTTCCAGCGAAACTCAACACAAGCTGGAGGAACAACACCTCATTTTCCGCTTGGGGACCCTGCAGCCCTCCAGACTCAATATCGAGTTCAATAATTTTAGGGCCTAAACTTTCCCATGTCCCAGCCCCCTACCTCACACACCAGGCCTTGTTATCACATAGCCTGCCAATACACTACTTGTTGTTAATCATTAATTATCTAATTAATGACTAACAGCATTAACTCATTAACTGTGGAGTTAGCAAAGGTTCACTAGACTGAATCCTTGGATAGCACGATCATCATATGAGAAAAGACTGGGCCTGTCGTCACTGGATTTTGGGAAAATAAGAAGGGATCTCATTGAAATATATAAAATTCTGACTGGGCTAGACAGTCTAGTTGCTGGGATGATGTTTCCTCTGGTTGAAGGGTCCTGAACAAGGGGTCACTGTGTTGGGATACACAGTAGCCATTTCAGACTAAGATGAGGAGAAATTTCTTCACTCAGAGGGTGGGGAACATGTGAAATTGTCTATACAGTAGGCTGGGGAGGTGAAATTACTGAATGTATTTGAGATAAAAATGAATAAATATTTCTAGCAGCTAAAGGTGTCAGCAAGTATGAGGAGAGAATGGGATTATGGCATCGAGATAAAGGATTAGTCACGATTCTGTTGAATGTTGGAATGGGTTTAATGGGCCAAATGGCAGGCTCCTTCATCCAATTTCTGTTTCTGTGAGCTGAATCTTATCAGAAACCAACTAAGAGTCATTTTTTATTGAGTTTCATGGAGACTTTCTCTCCATGAGACCTCATTTTCTCCAAAACTGGGTTGGAAAATGGGACATGTTTCCTTTCAACACGTGAAGATTTTTGCTGGACATCACACCCAAATCTCCCACTTTCTCACCATGGCCCTTGTCGTTTAGGAGCTGGGAAGATTCTGCAATGTGTTTCTCAGTGTTTTTACACCTGGCAACAGGTGGAAAATCCATCTAAATTTATTTTCTGATAAGTCCGTACAAATCGGATCAGATTTAATAGAACTAACAGATTTCCTGCAGTAAGCATCTAGGAGAGAAGCAGGAACAAAACCAGAAGTTGCTGGAAGCTCAGCAGGTCTGGCATCATCTGTGAAGAAAAAAAAATCAGAGTTTTGAGTCCAGTGACCCTTCCACAGAACTTTTGTTCCTGATTTCCAGCATCCGAGGTTCTATCGATTTTTAGACAGGGAAGCAGACTGTTTATGAACGAAATTAAGGTCTGCATTTCCCGAATTTTATTTTCATTTTTAAAATAAGATAAATTGCAGGAAATAAAAACTGAAAGAACTGCAGATGCTGGAAATCAGGAATAAAAATCACAGGAAATCTTTATCATGTGTTTGAGCTGGTATAAAAGTGGTCACTATTCAGAGATTTATTCAATATTTGTATCTCAAAAAACTTCTGCTGTTAACATTTATACAAAATGGAATGATAATCTCACTTTAAACCTGCATGGATCAGATACCCTTCTAGCGACTTATATTAGTAAAGTCAAACATAGTGCAGGAAAGTGCTTTTCTGTCAATCGAGGCGCTGATACTTATAGTCAATTGCATTAATCTATGTGCCATGTTTCACAATAGACAGCAGGAAGTAGTTGTTTAATAGTAGCTTTTAGTCCTAGGTTCTGTAGAAATCATCTCATTTACGTCTCTGATTTTCACAAAAATCTGCTTAACTCTGCTCCTGATTGGTATTGCATGCTTAATGGCTGGGCAAAGTCCACTGAAATTAACGTGTACAAAACAGCTTTGCCACGGCATAATAGCAGCCTGAATAGCTCATCCTATATCTGCACACCACATTTGGCAATCTGTTTTTATTGCTGCCAGAAACACCAATGGGAACTTCCTCTTTTTATGAAGCAACTCTTCTGGCTGCACCTGCACACTATTTACTGGCTTTCTTCCAAAGGTATGGATATCACTGGTGGCAGATGGGAAAAGTCAATCCAGCATTAAATAAAGTACAAGTTAAGTTATAGATGAAGTAAGAGCAGCTTGGGAACATTGACTGAAAGCCAAGATTATTGTTCGTTCTTTAAATCACCTCTATCTGATAATATTTGTAATCGAGTAATAAAATGATTCATTTTGTTAAACTTGCTGATTTTATGATGCTGGACTAAATTAGTAAATTTATGTCAGAATCTGGCAAGGCAAAAATTTTTTTTTGTCATAAACTAAGATTGAGTTCCCAAGGACTTACTAAGAGTATAAAACCTCAAGATTTCATGGATTTGAACAAACAACAATAATTTTACAACATAAAGTTAAGCCAGTAATATAATCTACAATTAAATACTCATATTTTAACATTAAAAGTTAACCTGAAGTAGGTAAATATGGATAATAGACATGGTATAGTAGAAAATTTGACAGAATACTAAGCAATAGGCAAATAGGGTTGAGATGGATCTCTCAGATTTTTCAGCACACTGCCTACATTCCCACCCCCAGGTGTTTGTGGCACTGGGCCATCAAATCTCATTAAAAATTTACAAGATATTCCAATTTCTTTTTCAGGATCTAATTTTGGAACTCCTTCAAGAGTTGCTCTGTGATGAACTGCACTCTTCCAATCAGGATTGTGCTCCCCTGGATGCTGGAAGCTGCACCCCAATAACTCATCGGTGCAATTCCAGCTTTTTTTCACAGACTGCTAGCTTTTCCCTGAGTTTCTCAGAGTACCAGTTTCTTAGTTGCAACAAACAAAGTGTTCATGAGCTTCTTTCACTCCACCCTCTGTTACACTGACTTAAGTAATTACTTACAGCCTTCTTTTGAGCCAGGTTGTTAACTTGCTCACCGAGCTGGCTTGTTTTTGTTCATATTGAATGTTCATTGAATGAAAACAAGCCAGCTTGGTGAGCAAGTCAACAACCTCACCAACAATCGAGCTACAAATCTTTGCTAAAACTTCTTCGGAGCTCTCAAGTCTCCCACATTTTCCTGAGTACTAATCCAACACATAGCGGCATGTATTGATTCCCAGGACCACAGCTGAGGCCTAACTGCACCAAGTTATCAAGCAACTCCTGGGACTTCCTTCTGATCCCAGCTACTCAGAATCAGTGATCTTCAGGTATGTTCTCAGTAGCACAGCTACCAACAGTCCTCCTATGTGAAATCTGTTTCTCTCTTTCTCTCTCCCTCTCCACCCCTCTGCCCTCTCTATCTCCCCTTTCTGCTCTCACCCCCTTTCATTCTTCCTTCCTCCTTCGTGTTCTCTCTCTATCACACTCTTCCCCCATTTCTGCTCTCTCTCCCAGCCTTTTCTGCTCTCCCTCTCTTTTCTCTCTCTCTCCCCTCTCCACCTCTTCACTCTCTTTCTCTCATTTTCAGCCCTTTTGCTCTATCACTGCCTCTGCCGCTTTTTTTTTCTCTCTCTTCCTCTCTAACTACTAATTAACTGTTAACCATTGAACTGCTCAGAGTGACCCACGGAAAACCTCTCAATAAAATTAAATCTGTCCTAATTACAAGGCAGAACCAAACAAACCAACCATTGGGATTCCCTGAATGTTATATTATTACCAGATTTCTGGATTACACATGACAAGCAGTTTCAACAGAAACAAAACTTTCAAAATTTCATCATGCTGTTTTCATGAATAACTTTATGCAAGGAATGTAAGGAAGGGAAAGAGACATTGGATAAAATGCATATTGCTACTTTAGATTGTAAATTATGTCATCACTTACATCTTGCTGGATAGATACATTTGCCTTTGTTGCAAATACGTCTAATTTTCATTCACAGCTTTACCCTTTAAAGTGTAGTATTTTATCATTCAGCTGGTTTATGCCAAGAGCTAGTCTAAAATTGTCATCACTTGAGGTGGCATTTTTTGTTCTTAGTATCAAGCTAGCATACTGAAAATATAAACTACTTCTGATAGAATTAAAATTCTTATTTGGTTTTTCACTTCCTTGTCTTTTATTCCTCCTGGCTGTCTTTCTTTTCTCACTTTGGCTGGGTCCTGGGGAGGGATATTGTGGGACTGTGGTGGTTGGGCAGAGTATTTTAACTTGTACCAAATTCCTTCCTTCTAATAGCAGATCTTGCTGAGTAGCACACCAACCAAAATTCAGATCGGTGAGCTACAAACCAGTCTCATTTAATGGAGACAATTTCCGATCGTTTCTATCCGCCCCCGAAGAACACTGGGTGACCACAATGAAGCAATTTGGAAAAACAATTAAATGAAGCAACAACAGATAGGGCAGCCCCATAGAAAGAAATGCTTGCATTTTTCTCTCATGACCACTGATATCTCAAAATGCATTAAAGCAAATGAAGTACTTTTTGAAGTGAAATCATAGCATCGTGGTCATACAGCATGGAAACAGATCCTTCGACCCAACTCATCAATGCTGACCAGGTTTCCTCAACTGAACTTGTCCCATTTGCCTGCTTTTGGCCCATATCACTCTAAACCTTTCCTATTCATGTACCTGTCCAAATGTCTTTTAAATGTTGTAATTGTGCACATCTCTACCACCTTCTCTCGCAGTTCATTCCATATACGCACCACCCTCTGAAAAAGCTGCCCCTCAGGTTCCTTTTAAATCTTGCCCCTCACATCTTTAACCTATGCCCCCTAGTTTTGGACTCCCCTACCCTGGGGAAAAGACCTTGGCAATTCACCTTATTCACCTTACAGTTACTGCTGTAATACAAGAAATGCAATAGGGAATTCAGAAAAACTCCTGGAAAAAGCCATCTGGCTCACTAATGTTTTTTGGGGAAGAAAATTGTCATCCTTACATGGTCCGACTACGTGTGACTCTAGACCTGCAGTAATGTGGTGGATTCTTAACTGCCCTCTGGGCATTAATGCTGGCTTAGTCAGCAATGCCCTCAGCCCATGGATGCATTAAAAATAAACGATTCTGCCAGATCTGCTGAGTTGCTCCAGCAATTTCTGCTTTTATTTCAGATTTCCAGCATCCACAATTCTTTATGTTATTTATGCAACAATATCGCAAATGGCATACAGAAGAAGGACTGCCAGGTGGAACTATTTGGTCTGATCTCAATTTTATGATTGGTACTGTCTAATTATTAGTCAGAGTGATTGTTTATGTCGTATCCAGCATAAGCGGCTTTCATTTTTTAATTGAAGGTTTATCATTTTGGTGACTAAGGATGCTCACTTATCTGTATATTTAAATGAATCTTTACCTAAGTAGAGAGGGTTAAAACAATAATTCTTTGAAGAGATCTGTCAAAAATGTTGATCATTTGTGACTATTTAATTCTCTAAAGTATCCTTCCCAGATTGTTTATCAGTGAAGTCTGTTTAATTATTCTCACCAACTGCTTTTGGAAAATGTCTCAAACGATGACACTCGGAGGCTGAATTTTCCTATTGCACTTAAAGTGTTGTGGAGAGTGCGTTCATGGTGCCGAGTCCACCACCAAGAACTACCCCTCAAATTACAGTGCTTAACTCTGACGATCTCACAAAGGAAAAAGCTCCCAGGGCAGGGATCTGGAGGTGCTGGTAGTCCAGCGGGTGCAGTGACAGAGAGGAGGGCAATGATGACTGCTGCAGGAAACCATGCCAAAAATCCAGCCAACTTAGATCCAAATGACAGGGTTAGTATTTGGTCTAATTCTGTCACCTCATACAAATCACAAAGGTTGATGGACTACATCTCTCAGTATTGTATGCATCATCACCACACAAGACCTCACTTCCACCTTATCCTCTCAAACTACTAACCCTTTCTGTCCCCTGCATTCCCACTCACGTTTTGGTGATACCTCACCACTTCTCCTGTTCATGGATTACCACTAAATGTTCTTACATCCACTTCCATCACACCCTGAGCTTCGTCCCTACCTCCCAGGATGGAGCCAGTGAACTCTCTTAGGTTTCACCTGTACCCTCCGCCAGCTCAGAAATGTTCACCTCATTGATGCTTTCATCTAGATCGGACTTCAGAGCACAACACTGACACATCTCCATAGTTGTCAAGGAAGAAATACTTGAGATTTGAGGACTGCCAGAGATGAGGCACCTGCTTAGACCCTGACAGATGACATGTCCCTGCTATTAATATCAGGCAGGGATGTCAAAGGTGGTCAGTAAGCTGGAATGTCTACCAAAATTATCAGGATCATGCTGGCTTGAACATGCAGGCACCTTCCTGTCTCCATGGACAGTGTGGTGATTGCTTTGGAGATCCAGAGCCGACAGAGCACTCAGCAGCTGCTGGACATGTGCTTGGAAACTGCTCTCCATTGCTTAGCATCACTGGTAAGGTGATAGGGGGTACCAGGGACCCTGGTCTCAACTCCAGCTACCCCATCCTCTCAGGGAGACAGGATAATGCCAGTAGATATCCATACAGAGAAGGAGACACATACATGCCCCTTGGATGCTTGTTGTCCAGCACCTCCACTACCCCACTGCCTGGGATGCCAATGCCTACAGCAGCACAGCCTGATGAAAGTAAGCCTGCTCCAGGCTGGAACCTCAGCAGCTCTGTGCGTTCAGTGTCCGAAAGCACCAAGGTGCAACTTGTCAAGTCTTCTGAACAAGGTGAACCATAGAGCAGACTCCCTCCACCCAAAGTGCATTAATCAGGGCTGCCCTTACAAAAGTGGAAGGCAGAGAAAGATGGAAATATATTGAGGGCACACAGGTTCCACATCACTGGAAATAACAAATGCTTTTGGTAATATAATTCCACATGCACTCTTACAATGTCTGCTGTAGTATAACTTTCACGGGGTCAGACCTGGTTAAGTCATATCCATGTGAGAGATGAATAGCCTCATCTTACATCCCAAAGATGAAAGAAGTTGCAATCACTATCTCTCTCACAAGAAACTGCAGATAGCTTCAGGCATCAGGATCTTTGAGCTGTGACACTGAGGATTGCAACCAAGGCCTTGCACTTTAATGTGGACAAAACTGAGGCTAAGTGCTATGTGCAGGGAATGTGCTAATGCCTGGCTTGCACACACCATCCACACTTACACCCATCTTGTGAGTCACAGCATGGATTCCCTGATAGTTCCACACATCTCTGCAGGAAAATGTTCATTCTATGTGTCACCTTTTCAAGGAAGCGCTCAGCCATTCAAGGCTGTGCACAATGGGCAGCTACCTCACGGCTAAATGGCATAATCCTGCTTGTGATTTGTAAGTTTGTATGTTCACCCCATGATGGACTGCTCTCCTTTGAATTTCACACATCGTCATTTCTTCAAACACATGCTGTGTATTTGCCTCATAAACTGCTGGCACATGTTTCAAGTCTATATGTTGATGTAGCACGGTGTTACACAGTGACATGTCCACCCCTGTCTGATTGAATGACTCCCCAGTGTCACACATGCCTAGCTCAGCCAGTGTGCTAAAAAACAAGGTGAGCCACAAAGGCTAGGAACAAATTACTGCAGATGCTGGAATCTGCACTGACAACAATAAATGCTGGAAATCACAGCGGGTCAGACAGCATCCATGAGAGAGAGCAAGCTAACGTTTCAGGTCTAGATGAATCAGACATCAGAGCTGAAGTGTGGAGAGGACAGCATTTATTCTAAAGTTTTTTTGGTGGGGGGGAGGGTGGTGGTGTGTGGAGGTAGTGGGTGTAGGGTGCTGATGGAGAAAAGATGTTAATAGTTCAGATTAAATGAAAGGAATGTAAGATTGGCAGAGAAATGGTGTGTCTCCTGCCAGACTTGAAAAGATAGTAATGGGGGTGGGTGGGGGGATAGGGGAGGACATGATAACAAGCTCAAAGAACAGAAAGAAATAGTTCACAATTTAAAGGTGTTGAACTTAATATTAAGTCCAGAAGGCTGTAAAGTGCATCATCTGAAGATAAGATGTTGTTCCTCCAGTTTGCACTGTGATTCACTAGAATGCTGCAGCATTCCGAGAACAGACATGTAGTCATGTGAGCAGAGCGCTTTGTTAAAATGACCGGGTACGCAAAGGTCAGGGTCCTGTTTGCGCACGGACTGGAGGTGTTCCACAAGCGGTCACCCAGTCTGCATTTGGATTCTCCAATCTAGTCACGGCCATATTGGGTGCAGCGAATACAATACACAAGACTGGAGGAGGTACAAGTGAAATGCTGCTTCACCTGGAAAGACTGTTTAGGCCCTTGGATGGTGAGCAGGGAGGAGGTGAAAAGCAGATGTTGCATCTTCTGCGGTTACATGGGAAGAAGCCATGGATGGGGGAATGGAGTTGGTGGTTGTGGAATGGACTAGGGTGTCCCGGACAGAAGTGAGGGGAAGATGTGTTTGGTGGTGGCGTTCTGCTGGAGTTGTCTGAAATGGCAATGAATGATCTTTTGAATGCAAAGGCTGGTGGGATGGAATGTGAGGACAAGGGGAACCCAATCACACTGTTGTGAGTGATGGGAAGGGGTAAGGGCAGAAGGGTAAGGGTTGAGGGCCCTGTCAACCACAGTAGGTGAGATACCACATTCCTAGAAGGAGCAAGCCATGTCAGCAGCACTGGTTTGGAAGGTGGCATCATCTGAACAGATGCAATGTAGGCAAAGGAACTGAGAGAATGAAATGGTGTCCTTGCAGTACATAAGGTGTGACGAGCTGTAGTGAAGGTAGCTATGAGTGTCAGTGGCTTTGTTGTGGATGGCAGTGGACAGTTTATTTACCAAAATGAAGACAGAGAGGTCAAGGAAAGGAAGTGTCGGAAATGGATGATGTGAAAGCTATCGAGAGGTGGAAGTAGGAGGCAAAACGAATGAAGTTTTCAAGGACTTGGAGGGAGCATGAAGTGGCACCAAAGCAATTGTCGATGTTCTGAAGAAAGCAGCCTGTAATGGAGCATCAACAACCTTGAGTACTAACAAAGAAACATGACCAACATAGAGGTTGAGAAATTGTAAGTCAGTCTTGAAGTAAATGTGCACTAAGAAAGCGTTGTGAAGTGAACAGAGGCAGGCAGCACCCAAGAAGTCACTAAAGTGAGTAAACACAAGGAAAGCAAGCTAAGGAGCATAAGCTGCATGTGTTGATGTCAGTGTGAATGCATCTATGGAGATGACTGAGACCAATATCCGTTCCTGCATGCAAGGGGATCTTGGCATAAGTATGCAACTCATATGTGTCTCTGACCTGCAACATAGAGTGTTGAAGATCTCAAGGCATTGCTGAGTTGGTGCAAGAGCAGGCAGAATGATATGGTGAGGCTGGTGGTTTGTCAGTGCAGAACTGCATTGCTGATGGGTTGAGGAGGATGGTGGCTATTATTCAGAAGAAGCAGTTGGATGATGGCTGGGGCAGCCATTCATTGAGCTGCAGGTGCCTGGTTCCAGCTCTGAGTTACCTGCTAGGAATTTGGGTCATCCAGTTTCCCTGTGGACCAGAGGATAATTGGAAGCAGCATGTATGTAGGGTAAGTTGGGTTTTCATGAGATGCAAATACTTGGAATTAAGGTGGCTGCCATACAAGCGTAAGATTCTGAAGTTGGCATTTGAGGCTTGGAAGGAAAATTGGGAAAAGGTTTCTTAATATTGAGAATCTGATATTTTTTAGCTCCCACAAAATTTTCCCACCTTTTTCATTAATACCCTCACCAACGCAAAGGAGGTGAAAATGCCACCATTGAAAGTCAAATAGTCAAGTAGGAAGGGTAGCATGAAGAAAAGAAAGATAAAATGACAAGAAACCATACGAAATTGGAAAGAGAGAAAAACATATATACTATACTGCAGGATTTAGTATGGGTTCTTTTTTACAGTAATAGGGGTGAAAAGCAATGCTTTCAACCGTGACAGTGTTATAGAATTAAGGGAAGTATCCCTTATGAGAGTGTAATTGCTGTCTTCCTATCACTGGAGTCAGTTTTAATAACTGTAAAGAGGTGAAGAGATCGTTAGTTCCTTTTCAATGATTAAATGATTCTCAATTATAGATATCAAATAAACTGTACAGTGAAAAGCACCACTTTACAAAGGGGAATAGGTGAAACATTCTGATGGGGAGACAAAAATTATGATAAGCAAGTATGTTTTAAAGAAGAGTTCAGCACAAAGTTGAAATTTGAATTACAGCATATCAGGCAGACAGAATTTGTTTTCATTTTTCATTTCTCTCTTCTGAGACTGTGCGCAGTGACTTGTATATTAAAGCCACTACCCATCTTTTCATACATTTTTGCTAACACTGATACTGATTTGCATTTGTCTATTTTGTACTGTACTTTAGCACTGTTGTGGCTGGACATAACAGTACTGAAAGTGTAAAATAAATGGATTAATAGGACTTTATATCCCAATTGCAGAAGTTATAGCGGTAAAAGAAACATTTCTATGTCATGCAGAGATGAGAAAATTAAAGTTCAGGCGAGAGCATTGACTTCTACTTACAACCAAAAAAATCTTAACATTGTGTTTTGTGGGCCATGTCATTGTCTGACTGGCTTAGTGGTCGAGACTTATATTCAAATGACAGATTTACATCAAACATCTCTGGGACATTTGCTTGTTTACATTGTCTCTAAATTGGGAGGTTCCCACATTTAAGAGTTTCTAACAGGAGCAGCATTTGCAAGGAGTGCACCTTAGGCAATTGAACTCATGCAACTCATCATTTTGTGACTGCTAATATTCATTGGTGAAAAATTATGGAATGCCAGCTCATAACTTCCTGAGATGGAATTTGATTTGATTTCTTTTATTATTGTCACATCTACTGAGTTACGGTGAAAAGTATTGTTTTGCATGCATTCCAGACAGGCAGATCTTATATTATACAAAGTGCATCAGGGTGATAAAACAGAGTGCAGAATATGTTACAGCTGCAGAGAAAGTGTAGAGAGAGACATCAATGTTAAAATTTGAGAGGTCCACTCAAAAGTCTGATAATGGTAGGAACAAAGCTGTTCTTGAAGCTATTGGTCTATGTATTCAAACTTCTGTATCTTCTTCCCGACAGAAGAAGGTGGAAGAGAGTATAACAGGGGTGGGAGAGGTCTTTGATTATATTGGCTGCATTCATAGAATCATAGAAGATATGAGGGGGCCATTTGGCTCTGCCTTTCATCACAATCATGACTGATCGTCCAACTCAACAGATTAATGCTGCTTCCCCCCCCCATAACATTTTGTTTGCTTCAAGTGGTATATCTAGCTGTCTTTTGAATACATTTAGTGTTTTGGCATCAACTACTTCCGGTGGTAATGAATTCCACAGGATCACCACTTTTTGTGTGAAGAAATGTCTCCTCATCTGCATCCTAAATGGTCTACCCCAAATCCTCATACTGTGACCCCTGGTTCTGGACACACCCACCATCAGGAACATCGTCCCTGCATCTACCCAGTCTAGTCTTGTTAGAATTTTATAAGTCTCTATGAGATCCTTCCCACACCCCCCCATTCATCTGAACTCCAGTGAAAACAATCTTAACCTAATCAATGTCTCCTCGTATGTCAGACCTGCCATCGCTGTACTCCCTAGAGAGCAAGAGCATCCTTCCTCAGAAAAGGAAACTAAAACTGCACACAATATTCCAGGTGTGGTCTTATCAATGCCCTGTACAACTGCAACACATCCCTGCTCCTGTACTCAAAACCTCTCGCAATGTAGGCCAACATACCATTTGCCTTCTTTACTGCCTGCTGCACTTGCCTGCTTACCTTCAGCGACGGTGCACAAGGACACCCAAGTCTTGCTGCATACTCCCCTCTCCCAATTTACAGCCATTAAGGTAGTAATCTGCCTTCTTATTCTTAATTCCAAAGTAAATAACCTCACATTTATCCAAATTACATTGCATCTGTCATTGATTTGCCCACTCACCCAACCAATCCAGATCATGCTGAAGGATCTATGCATTTCATCACAGTTCATCCTCCCACCCAACTTGGTATTATCTGCAAACTTTGAGATGTTACATTTTGTTTTCTCATCCAAATCATTAATATATATCATGAATATCTGGGGTCCCAGCATTGATCCTTGTGGCACCCCACTAGTTACTGCCTGCCAATTTGAAAAGGACCTATTAATTCCTATTCCTTGTTTCCTCTCTGCCAACCAGTTTCCTATCCATCTCCATACACGTGCCCCAGTCCCATGCCAAGGCAGTGGGAAGTATAGGCGGAGTCAATGAATGGAAGACTGATTTGTCTGATGGACTAGGCTGTGTTCACAACTCTCTGTAGTTTCTTGAGGTCTAGGGCAGAGCAGGTGCTATTCCAAACTGTGAGGCACCCGGAAAACATGGTGCATCTACAAAAATTAGAAAGAGTCTTTATGGACACGCAGAATTCCCTTAGTCTCCTGAGGTAGTAGAGGTGTTTTGTGCTGTCTTAAAGTATGGTTAAAATAGGTAAAATGATTAAAATAGGTAAATACGTTTAAAATTCTGTTTGAAGAGATTTCTCTACTCCATGCCAACCATTGAAGGAATTTTGCCACAACTTGCCAAGGCAAATGTCTATTACCATGTGAAGGATTAAGTGAAGTGAAGCTGGATGTAAGCAGCAATTTTCTAACTACATTCTGGATGCCATTCAGGAGATACAGATGGCTCTGCATAATGTTTGGCATTTCCATTGCTCCAGCAGAGTATCAATGCTGACAGCATGAGATAGTCTGTAATCTTTCCGGAGCAGAAGCTATTATAGGTGATCTGCTACTCTGGATGTGGAGACAGTGTTGAAGAACCTGTTGCAGACCACAATCACAATCTAGTTAGTCTGCTAAAGAGACATGAACACATGCCACATGGACCTAAATGTAAACAAGAAAAAGAAGCAATTAAATATGACTGAAATGAAATACATAGGTCATGTGCTGAAAGCTAAAGAACTTGCCCAAATCCACATAAGCTAAAAGCTGTAGCAGAGACACAGCAACCAGATGCCTGTACTATTTAGCAAAGCCCTTGCCTAATTTGCAATCAGACAATGAATCTGTGCAAGCTCACTGATCAGGATTTTAAATAAATTATTCCTGGGATGTGAGAGTGGCTGGCTGTGTCAACATTTATTGCCCACGCCTAGGTGACATTGAGAAGGTGGTCCTGAGCTCCCTTCTTGAAATGCTGCAGTTCATTTGCTGCAATTAAAGCCACAATGCCTAAGAGAGGGAATTCCAGGGTTTTGACACAGCGACAGTGAAGGAATGGCAATATATTTCCAAGTCAGGATGGTGTGTGGCTTAGAAGAGAACATGCAGGCGGTGGTGTTCCCATGTATCTGCTGCAGTGGTTTTCCAGCAGAGGACAAGAAACAGCTTTCATTAAAATCAAAAACTTGTGATGACAATATCGGTGTTGCAGTGCTACAATGTCAATGATGAAGTCACTTTGCAATGTAATGCGAGCAAGACGCAGGCCTTATGCAGAAAGGACTACCAGTTGCATTTGCATTCAGGGTGTTAACACAAACTGAGTGACGTTATGCTGAGATAAGCCAGGCACCTGGTCATTGTCTTTGTGAATATTGGTTGTGTGCGACAAGAGACAGTGGAGTCTGATCACATGCCATTTCAAAGCACCTTCCTCAAAAAGGTATGACAAAGCATATCCATGCAAGCCATCAAGGATAACAAGGTGTAGAGCTGGATGAACACAGCAGGCCAAGCAGCATCATAGGAGCAGGAAAGCTTGACATTTCGGGCCTAGACCCTTCTTCAGAAATGGGGGAGGGGAAGGGGGGTTCTGAAATAAATAGGGAGAGAGGGGGAGGCGGATAGAAGATGGATAGAGGAGAAGATAGGTGGAGAGGGGACAGACCGGTCAAAGAGGCGCGGATGGAGCCAGTAAAGGTGAGTGTAGGTGGGGAGGTAGGGAGGAGATAGGTCAGTCCAGGGAGGACGGACAGGTCAAGGGGACAGGATGAGGTTAGTAGGTAGGAGGTGGGGGTGGGGCTTGAGGTGGGAGGAGGGGATAGGTGGGAGGAAGGACAGGTTAGGGAGGCGGGGATGAGCTGGGCTGGTTTGGGGATGCGGTTGGGGGACGGGAGATTTTGAAGCTTGTGAAGTCGACATTGATACCATTGGGCTGCAGGGTTCCCAAGCGGAATATGCGTTGCTGTTCCTGCAACCTTCGGGTAGCATCATTGTGGCATTAAGTCTAGCCTGAGAAAGGTAGGACAAGTGGCTAAACATGTACAATAAGGTTGAGGACCACATCAATCAGTGCAGTGGCTCATTACATAAAGCTTAGCAGGCTAAGGAATTGCTTATGATACATGATACCTCGTCAGACAATGAATAAATCTTGGAGGAGACCTCTTCACTCTCACAGGAACTAATTATCTTGTCACTATCATTAATATTCTGACTACTGCAAGGTAGATCCACTAACATCAATGAGATTGCAGAATGCCTTAAAGCACACTTCATTTGTTGCAGCATTCTAGACATTACAATGAGTGACAATTATCCCCAGTTCAAGAGTGTAGGACTCAGCTGCTTCATAAAGGACTGGGAAATTCAACAGCACAGATTGTTTCCAGTCTAATGAAAGTGAAAATCATCAAAGCGATCATGAAGTTGTCAAGCAAATCCAGCAAAGACTTGTACAAGGCACTCATTGAGTGAAGAATTACACATACTGAAGGAAACATTGAAACCACTCCAGTCCACAGACGAATGTCACATGCACCAAATATACTCTTCCAACAGTGAATAGAACATTGAAGCCAGAAATAGTAATCGACCTGAGTGCCAAAATCAAGATGAAATGACAGAAATCCAAATTTTACTTTGGTAAAATTGTCAAATCATTGCCATAGCTGATCACTTCAGAGCAGGTCAGAGGGGAAATATTCAAATGTCTGAGCAAAATTATCCCATGTGACAACTTGGGAACTACGTAGGGCAACTGTCACCTAAATTGTAAACAGTGAACATGAATGAACTAATATATTGTCAAAACCATAATGGTTTACATACCACTACAGAAGCTATGCCATTGCTGCCAGCAGTGGATAAAGAAGAAATTATCTCACAGTTATGCAGAATACAGAACAATCACCTGTGCCAGAGATCAGTAACAGTAATTAATAGCAATTTCTATTACTGTACCCCTGCAATGGAAATGGATCAACAACATTTACGATGGCAACAGCACTCCTACGGGAATGACAATCCCTGGGGAAGGAATACAACCCTAGAAATAAGCAGATGCCAGAGGAATAGCCAATGACAACATGCATGTGCCCCATTTGGAGACTTACATGATTTAAAAACTATATTTGCAATGCATGTGCAATGACTGATGAAAGTGGAACTGGCTGCAGTTAACACACTTTTTTAATACATGATAATTTTCTGTGCGACCATGTTTATCAGGTAACATGCTACTTGTAACTGAAAATGGCAGTGCATGCAATTCTTTTTATGGAACGGGGGATTTTTGGAGAAATGCAGTTGGACATAATGTACTTGTTAGCTTGCTATAGTCATGTGAAGCAGCATCATAGGAGCTGCTTGACCTGCTGTGTTCATCCAGCCCCATGCTTGTTATCTCGGATTCTCCAGCATCTGCAGTACCTTTTATCTCTGATATAGTCATGTGAACTCTACTCCTACTGTAAGGCCTTTTGTACGCGGTCTATGGTACACACATCACAACACTTTGGAATGTCCAATACACCCTAAGAGGATATTTGTTTGTTGTAAGACATTCTGTGCAAGTTGAGTCTCAACAGAGATTCAAGTATTCAGGCTAATGTTGTAAAACATACTATGTGACATTGTAGTCAAGGCCCCCTGAATGGCAAGTTCAGAGAAAAATACTTATTGTTAAAGCACACTGATTTATCTCACATCATCAGATGGATGGCCTATTAATCCAGATTATCCTCTGTAAAATGTTGCAAAAATCTGCAAAAATTGCTGCAGTTACAAAAATACGTAGGTTTAGTCATTGTGAGTTGTAAAAAGATGACAGTGGCAGACTTCATAAAAATTCAGAAGCGCTAACAATACACCTTTAGAGTCCTGTGGGATAAACCTGCTGTTTGCTCCAGTTATAATTACAGCCTTTACAAAAGTATGAGTTTAAAAACATGCCTGGAAAGCTGATTTAGAAACAGACTCCACGTTCTGCATTGCAAATAAGCAAAATATTGGAGCTCAAATAACAACAGAACATAAATCAACAGCAAGCTTTGGACATATCCTGCTTTACCAGTACATAAAACCGTTGATGATAATGTGCATTGCATTTTTAGTTGCATGCTGAGTACAACAGTTTGCCAATCCTATTATTTTAAACCTAGCAGATAATTTAAAGATGAAACAAGTAGGATACCTTTGCAATAACCAAGACAGCAAGAAATTTATAATAAATCATTACAGCATAGATATTGTCATTGATCTTTTAAAAAGGATTGGTGCCTTTACCAATCTTATGTTTTTCACTGCTGAATTTTGTGATAGTATTGTCACGGGGGTGTATTAATTGGACTGAACTTGGTGATTTGTCAGCTGTGTACTAATAGAGTAGGATCAATTGTTTTGTAGAAAGGAAAGTAACTTGAGAAGTACAGTGGACTGAGTCATACCAATTGGTGTAAGTTATTCTTAAAGTGTGACATCAATTAAAGTGTAAGAATGGAACCTCACTACCTTGTTGCACAACTGGGAAAATAACAGCTGTAGGTTAAACAATCCTTTTCAAACGAAAGTGCAAAAGCTGTATTTTTTTTCTCTAATTAACAACTGGCTGATGTGAGCACCGAATCATATGGCATTACAATGTGCTATTTATTAATTAGGGTGTAAATCATCATTCTCCTACTTTCTGTGAAAAGTGATAATTCAACCTTTGAGATTGAAGAACAAATTATGGAAAAGAAACTTGAATAATACTTATAAACTAGAGCTTGGGTCATGGAGCTGATGCTTCTTCATTTTGGCCAATTAAAGAGACTACTTTCATGTTGGGAAGGCAATGAAAAAAGTTGTGTGAACACAGCTGGCAATTTAGCTTGGTCAATTCACCTAACATATTTGGACTGTGGGAGGAAACCAGAGCATCAGAAGAAACCCACACAAACATGGATAGAATGTGCAAACTCCACACAGACAGTCAGCCGAGGGTGGAATCAAACCTAGGTCCTTAGTGCTATAAGGCAGCAGTATTAACCACTGAGCCACTGTGCCACCCCTTTATGTTTACACATTGTTTTGCACTTAGAAAACTGGCAGGTCTTTGGCTTGAGGACTGTTGATCTTGATTCTGCTTTTGGTCCTGTCAGATTTGTGATTCATTGTCTTCATATTGTACATTAGTGGGTATCTCTCAAGCAGCTAGTGGTGGATGATTGTGCAGATAAGAAATGAAGTTCCACTTGTTCTTTTGGACAACTCCTTCAAACATGTAAATAACAAACAACCATTGCTGGCCAGAGATAAAAGGTACTGCAGATGCTGGAGTATCCGAGATAACAAGTTGTGGGGCTGGATGAACACAGCAGGCCAAGCAGCGTCATAGGAGCAGGAAAGC